>PVKP010040333.1:0-19541 GCA_004027715.1 Plecturocebus donacophilus
GAGCTGGACTGATTCTCAGGAGGGCATGTGCATCAGCGTTACGCGTGCATCATGTCAGGCGGCGAGGTGGACGTGGACTGGGGGTGGAGGCAGAAATGAGGCTAGAAAAATCAGCACTGCTCAGATCAAGAAGGGTCTTTAGCCAGGCGTGGTGGCTCACGCTTGTCATCCCAGCACTTTGGGAGGCCGAGGCAGGTGGATTACCTGAGGTCAAGAGTTTGAGACCAGCCTGGAAACCCTATATCTACTAAAAGTGCAAAAATTAGCCGAGCATGATGGTGGGCACCTGTAATCCCAGCTACTTGGGAGGCTGAGGTGGCAGAATTGCTTGAACCCAGGAGACGGAGGCTGCAGTGAGCTGAGATCACGCCACTGTACTCCAACCTGGGCAACAGAGCAAGACCCTGTCTCAAAAAGAAAAGGGGGTCTTCACAGTCATGCTAAGCAGTTAAGAGTTTTTCCAAAGGAAATAGGGAGCCATTAAGGAATTAAAGCAGAGTAGATATCATTATCTTTTCATTTAAAAAGTACTACTCATTGGGTGACAAGAAAGGCACTCAAGACACCATTGTAATTAGCCAGTCAAAACAAGGTTCAATTCCAATGAAGACAGAGAGGGAAAAGAACAGACGTGAGAGACACCTAGCAATAATACATGGGACTTGGTGGCCGGTTAGATATAAGGTAGAAGAGAAAGGCGGAAGAAACAAATGTCACCAAAACTTGTGATGACATTTTTACTTGGGCCACTGTGCAGGTGATAGTGTCCTTAGCTAAGTTAAGGAATCCCGGAGGAGGAGGAGGTGTTGGGGCAGGTTGGGATGGAGACAGTGAAGGATAAGATCTGATTGGCAAATAGAGTTTGGCCTCTGTGGAAGGGTCATCAAGATGGAAGCAGAGGCCTTGGTCCTGTGGTTCTGGTGCATAGGGGAGCAGTCTGGGATTCCAGCAGGGTTTTTAGTTAAGCTGAAGCAGGGAATGCTTAGAGACAGGGCATGGAGCAAGAAAGAAAACAGCCAGGAACCAAGCCTCCGGGCACAAAACACTGAATGGGGCCAGAGGGAATGGGAGCTGGGATGGAAACAGAACCGCGGCGGGGAGTGGCCAGGCAGTGTCTGCTGCTGCGAAACTGGAAGATGAGCCTGAAGCGCTCACTGTGTCAGCCACATGGAGGTCACCGGTGACGTCAGCGGGAGCTTTCATAGTCAGACAGGGCTCTGTTCCAGGGAGCCAGGAGTAAGAGGGGGTCAGAGGGGAAGAAAGCTGGTAGAGATGACACTTTAGAAATACGGTGTAAATGTCATGAAGATATATGACATTAGGTGGAGGAGCATACAGAATCTAGGAAGGACTTTGCTTCAAAGGAGATTTAATTTTGCTTAAACGTCATTGGGAAAGTGGGAACAATAATACTACCCTTCTAGGATTATTGTAAGGATTAAACTGCAGCATGCATGTGAGGTGTTTAGCAAGGTGCCTGAACATATTTAGTGTCCAGTAAATAGTGGCCATGATATCATTAATAATATCAGTTGTAGGTAAAACCCCACCAGAAGGCAGGCTGAGGACACAACCCACAAAAGAAACAATGGCAGCATAAAGAGGCAGGAAGGGAAGGGAACCTGAATGCAGGTGAATAACCCATGGATAAAGAAAATGAGATTCATTTATTCAACAACATGTATCAAGCATTGACTTTACCAGGTGCTGGGGAAATAAAACGAGAAAAACCACTGCTTCTGCTCTTTAAGAGCTCACACAGCCCAGCAAAAGAGATGTATAGTAAATCAGTCATGATAATGTGGTGGAATGGAGTTAAAATCAGGGTTCAGTAGGAACTCAGGAGGAGACCCTAACCTACCTTGGCCAGCAGAGGCGAGGGTGGGGAAAGACTTTCTGGAAGAAGTGATACCTGGCCTTAGACTGATTTCCCTAGACAGGAGACAGGCAGCAAGCAGTACAGGAGGGAAGAGCAGGAGACAAGATGCAATAGGATTTCTGTAAACAGGGATGGAAGTGAAGGAATTCATGCTAGAAACTTCTCTTCTTCTCTGATGTAGCCAGTTATTCTCTGTGAGACCTGCGAATGGGCTTGGAACAGCTGCAGTGGAAGGGCAGAAGAAACTGGGCACGTTATATATACATGCTGAGCAGTATTGAAGGTACGGGTGGGACTGCTGTGACTGCCCCTGGAAGCACTGAGAAGGCTGGAGAAGAGTGGAGGGGATGCGGTCACAGGGTGGTGCTGCAGGCTGAGCCGGGGGAGAGGAGGGTGCCAGGCAAACCGAGCATGATGAGGAGGAGGAAGGTAAGGCCAGGAGGGGGCCAGCCGATGAGTCCCCCGAATAGAGAGAACACATGCAAATGGAAGCATAGTGGAGTCAAAGAGTAAACGTGGGAGAAATCAGAGACTGAGAAGCCAAGGATGGTGACGTGGCTGAGCTCAGAGAAGCAGGTGGAGTCAGCAGCAGCTCTGGGGATGACAGAGTCCAGCAGGCGCCACAGGCTTGGAAGAGTGGAGGGGGGGCCATGAGGACTGAGCAGATCGAGGGGCTGTAGGGTGTTAGCAGGTCCGCCCAGGAGTGCCCAGGATGCAGGCAGGAATGGGATGGAGCAGAAGGGAGTGGTCCAGCCTCCATCACCTTTGACGAATGTGAAGGTAGGACCAGGCTTGCGGGTGGAGAGCTACGGGGCTGGGAACTGAGGCATGGCTGGCCTGAGGACCAGGGCCACCCATGTAAACTGCATTTACAGCGATTTTCTCCCGTAGTTCCCATAAGCACGTATGAGATCTTGTGCCTCGACTTTTTTCTGTTTAAAAAATACAGTCTGTGAATATGAAGAGTGACCTATTTTCTTCCATGTCCAAATTACATTCTCATGTTCACCTCGGGGCTGTTCCTTTGTTGCCAGGGGGCAAGGCCGGCAGGTTCAATTTACCGCTTGATTAAGGCATCATGATTTGTTTTGAAATATGACTGTTCGGTGACTTTAAATCCTTCAGACCTAGAGCTTTTCCTTCCACCTCATCAACTAGCCCAGCAAATCAGCAATTAGAAAATGGTTTATGAGCTGATGCGGTAGGGGTCTGTGGGTGCTCGGTAAGGTTCCTAAGAGCCTTGCAGGCATCAAGAAAGGCTTTTGGCACCCAAAGGTCATGCCGGCCTCCCTCATTTCCGTCACTGCCTGGCCCAGGCGGAAGGGCACATGAGACATTAACCACATAAAAGCCAGGCGAATGTGGAGCTGAAGGAAAGACCATGTTTTGCTGTGCTCTTTGGCGTCGTAGAGATGGGGGAAATGCACGGGCCTTAAATTGGATTCATAAGGGCAACTATGACTCAAAAGCTTGAAAGGCACATCTTCAGACTTCTAATGAGCATCAGATTTTGAGTGAGGGTAAATGACTGTGCAAAAGGAGACGTGGGCTATGAAGCAGGGTCTGTCCTGGCAGATGCCCCAAAGAAGCTCCCTCCACCTCAGAAGATGCCCCAGGCACCAGCTCTCTGACTTAGGCAGGCTTGGCTCCTGGGTCTCCTAGCCCCGTGTTTCCAAGGTAACAAAGTCCCTGTTAAGTTAACACTGGCCGGGGAGTTGTGCTTCCCTGGAATAAATCAACATACAGCAGAGAGAAATGGCTGCAGGCCCCACTGAATGGCTGCCTGGATTCTGGAAGGCCACTGGCGGAGAGGCCCCTCTGTACCTGCAGAGGAGCCTACCTGCAGAGGCCCCTTCGGACGTTTCATTGGCTGAACACCAGCCAACGAGAGGAAGAACGGCCCTGGGAGATGGTCGGGCCTGGGTGGGACCTGTGATGAGGGTTTAGACATAGGTAATGTATTAAGGATGTGCTCACAGGCAAGGTTAGTACAGGAAAGAAGGAAGCAGGACAAAGACGGGGAGAAAGCAAACAAGACGGAGGGTTTCGGGCAAAATCCTTCAGAGGGTGGCTTCAGCCTGCTCCCCCAGGGACACCCTGGCGTGTAAGTTCCATCTCACCTTGCTCCTCCCTACCCAGCCTCAGGGAGGGCGCTGGCTGTCACACGCCTTCTCCAGTTGGGCATCGGTCAGTAGTTACCTTTGGGGACGTACACTCCCTGGCACTCCCAGCGCCTCACAAGCAGACGGGCTCCGGGAGTTGGAGGGCACTGCTCCACTATTGGAAGCAACAATTCACCAAAGCCAGGGAGACAGAGACTCACAGATCAGATAAAGGGACCTGAATGAATCTGGGCAGACACAATGCTCACTTCAGTTACAGATCCCTGCCTGTCAAGGGGAGGGAATGATCAACAGAAACGCTCGGACTTGAACACCAGTTTCCTTTGTGGACCCTCAGAGTCTGCCAAGGAGCACCTGAGGAGCCGCTCCAACTGGGAGGAGGGCTGAGGAGGGGCTGGGCATGCCAGGATCGCCAAGCACAGTGGCCTCTCTTCCCGTTCTTTTACTTACTGCCTTTTCTGTACAGCATTGTTTAAAGGAAGGCTTCCCCTGCTGGAAAGAAGTTTCCAAAAACATCCTGCAGTAGCTATGTATGTCCTCCACAGGTAGGGTGGGCAGAGTAAATCAAGATGGTAAATCAGTGTGGTGGTCCTTGGGAGAAGTCATCTACCCTGCCTGGGACAGCACCAATCCCAGCCCTTGAGGACCACCACCCCCCACCCCCAGGTCCTGCACCAAGCCGGAGACTCCGAGCCCTCAACAGCTCTGGCTACACTCACGGAATTCTGTGGGAGCCCCTAAAAATAAATATGCAGGGAAGATATCTCACTTTTCAGTGCACCACAATGAGCTGGTGCCCAGACATAGATAAGGGACAGAGCCAGAAAGGAGGGGGCTTTGGCAACTTGTAAATAAAGCCCTTAGAAATGAAAAATGCAACCCCCTAGATACAAAGAGGAGGACCAAAGGGAGATTTGTGGTCCCAGAGAAGCCTTGCTCTGCATCCAGTTAAACAGGTTGCTGAAAAATTGCTTTAATTTCACTCCAGGAAAAAAAGATACAAACCGAAGGAGTTACTGAAGGAAAGAAGTCCCTGGATTCCTAACTTTGCAATTACTCGATGAATACTACGAGCCAGGCAGCCCACTTGATCACTTGCCCTTGTGGAAAGTGGGAAAGGAAAGACATAATTAACGGAAGTGGAACACGATCCCGGGAGAAATAAAACCAGGAAACCCAAAGAAGGAAGTGTTTAATGCTGGCCACTGAAATTCCAAAGTGTCCTATAATTGCCTGTGAAGCTACCATGTGCTTTAGAGAGAAAAACTCTGTCAGCGTTCAGGTGACGTGGGAAGTTACAGACGCGCTGTGAAGAAATGCCCTACAGCAGAAGGACAAGACTGGCTGGCTGGGGTCACTGGCGTTAGTTGTCAGTGTCATAAAATTGAGAAGTATCTCGTAAGAATCCTAACTTTTGATTTGTTTCTTTTTCTGAAAATTGACCTTGACAATGCTGGGCCCAAGATCCTGAAGGTGATGGTGAGTGGCAGCTGGGTAGTCCCTTGTCCTCTTCAGATGGGGACATTTTCACAATCTCTGCACCGCACTGACCTTGCAGCATGTACTTACACAGACCTCACAATGAAGTCGTCTTGCCTGAGCAGAGAGGAAAACTAACTCTGCTGTTGACACTCTGATTTCTTTGCGTTTACTATCTTGGTCCCATTTAGAATATACCCATCTCTTCATATCAGGCCCTGTTATTATGCACTTAACTCAATACAAGTCACGTCTGATTGTAGTAAGAATGGAAATGCTACGTCCTCAGTGAACCTGGAGAGGCAAGTGAACAGCCTTGAAGAGTAGTCCATTTCTGGGGAGAAGATACTGTTAATACCATTTGACGAGCACAGCGTGAATTTCTTTGCATGTATTATTTTCCTTAATCCTCACAATAGCCTTATGAGGTAGGTCATATTACTAGCCCCATTTTACAGATGAGGGAACTATGTTTCATGTTTTAGAGTCAGGATTTGAAAAACTGGAGTTCTGCTGTATTTTGGAATCAAAATAGTCAAACTAAGATTTGAAAAAAGGGCTGGGAATCATGTGTTTATCAAGTGTGTCACACTGCAGGATAGAGCAGCAGCTACATCTAGGAGACTGGAAAACTATGGGGGTCTGAGCAGGAAAGCTGATCCAGAGAGAGTAGCACATCCCAACCCAGGGAGAGAGTGGGGTGACCATGATCAACCCAGGGAGAGAGTGGGGTGAAGCTGGGATTACAGATGCACACCACCGTGCCCAACTAATTTTTTTATTTTTAGTAGAGACGGAGTTTCACCACGTTGGCCAGGCTGGTCTTGAACTTCTGACCTCAATGATCCACCGCTTCAGCCTCCCAAAGTGCTGGGATTCCTGGTGTGAGCCACCACGCCCAGCCCGTTGGGGAGCGTATTCACAAGGGCAGCACATTGGGAAATAAGAATCAGCACTAGAAAAAGCTGACTTTATGAATGGCAGGGTGTCAAGGTCCAAGCCTGATGTTCAGATAACAGCAATAGCTAATATTTATTCCACTGACTTTCCTATGTCCCAGGCAGAGTGCCGAGCATGCCACACGTACTAACCCTATCCTCTGAAGTAGGTACTCTTATTATCTTTATTGTACAGATGGGGAAACTGAGGTGCAATGAGAGGGTAAGTAACTTATCCAGCATCGTAGTAATCTCAGCACGCAGGAGCTGAAAGTGAATGTCACTAGTTGCCTCTAGAGTTCGTAACTATAAACCCTACATTTGCTGCTTCCGCTGGCCAAGGGCCAGCCAGGCAAACACAAGACAAAGGTTTAGGTGAAGGAATGTTTTGAGGAAGCAGCAGCAGGTGTCAGGAGCCGAAGCCTGGACAAACAGGGCCAGAGGCCCAGTGCTGGGAGGCCAATCTCAAAGGCAGAAATCCCTCATGAAACCCAGACCTCTTGAGGGTGTGAGAAATGCAGGCTTCCCATCCGTCAGAGCAGCGGCCCCGACCTTTTTGGCACCAGAGACTGGTTTCGTGGAAGACAATTTTTCCACGGATGGGGGAGGGGGGTGTTTTTAGGATGAAGCTGTTCCACCTCAGATCATCAGGCATTAGATTCTCGTAAAGAGTGTGCAAGGTAGATCCCTCTCCTACGCAGTTAACAGTAGGATTCCCGCTGCCGTGAGAATCTGATGCGCCACTGATCTGACAGAAGGTGGGGCTCACGAGCCGGTGCTCACCTCCCACTGTGCAGCCCAGTTCCTAACAGGCCACAGACTGGTAGTGGTCGGTGGCCCAGGGGTTGGGGACCCTGCTGTAGGGGGAAAGGTTATTGTTTCAGCCCCTTGAGAGGCAATTTGCCTGGAGTCTGATTCATAATGGGCATCCTTGGAGCCAGAAAATACTACTCCCCATATGTACCCCGAAGGAGCCCTCGTCAGCTCCTGCTGTGGAAGGAAGCACAGAGTCCTCTTCAAGGGTGATGATCACCAAATGGTTCACTATGGCAAAGAAGGAAACCAGCTAAGTGTTCCTCGGGAGGGGAATGGCTAGGTCAGTCATAATAAACCCACTCGAGGGAACATGCTCCAACAAAAAACGCACAAACCTCACATGAACAGCGTCTGGGGCCACGGAGTGTGCCACTCAGACTCCCTTCAGGAAAGCAGCTGCCACCGAACTGCAACGTGTGCAGGGAGCTAAGTCTTTGGGGATTCACAGCGGAGCTTTGGGGATTCACTGCAGCATTTGTGTCGAGGCCACGCTTTCCTGGGAGTCTCCCAGCAGGTGACTGAGCATGGCTGCGGAACTGAAGCTTGGCCATCCTGCCCAGTGACCAGAGGGCAAGGTCAACTCTGAGCTCCCACTGGGCAGGTGAGACTCAGACGTGCATCACAGCGCTCTCCTCGCTCAGCCCTGCTTCTCACCCCCTCTACCTTTATCTTTCACAGGCATCACCCCAATTAACCCCTTACACTCCTAACGCCTCTCAGTGTCCACTTCCCAGAGGATGCCTGAATGGCACTTCCATTGATTAATGAAAATAGCGAGTTACAGGACACTGCATACGCTAAAATACCATTATGTAAAGAAACACCTACAGGAATAAGTATTTCTTAAAGGTAAAGAAAGATACAAGAATGGAGGAAGAAAGGCAGGAAGGAAATAAACCTCATACACAAACATATATTTTTCTATGCATTCATATACATGTGGTCAAATGCTCTACCCCTGAGCTCTACCCCCTGCATTCATATATATAGATAGGCATGCATTGAAAAGTTCTGAGAAAAGCCCAACTAAATAATAGCATAGGTATTTCCTGAGGTGGGGAAAAGTTTGGGAATGATGCATTAAGATTCTCTGTATTGCTTTAATGTTCTTTTTACAAGGAGAATGCTTTTAAGCATTATACTCAAGTAACTAAAAACTTTTAAAACGTACACCAGCCCTTGGGAGTCCAGGTCCTCTGGACGAAGACTGAGTTTACTCAAGGAGGATCCCAGCATCTCTGCTTAACTCAGGGGTCCCCCAGAGTGGAGCCTGAGGCCCTTCCGAAGTGTGGCACCCCACAGGGGTCAGCCAGTCCTCAACCCACTCCCTGCCTCTGCTGGATAGCCAACAGCCACAGAGGTGCATCGAGAAGGAGAAAGATCTTTCTGTCCAGAAAGATCTATGGAGTGTTTTAAATTGCTTGAGACTTCCCCGGCCTCCCTGGCTGCACTGTGCAGAGATGCCATAACTCCCAGTACAGCATGTCTGAGAATTGCACTTGTAAATCTCCCCTCACGTGGCACGTTCGATTCTAAATCGAACCAGCTGCGTGGGCCTCTCACGCAGGGGAAAGCCATGTTTGTTACTTATCTGCCGGAATTACCTCCTTCACCTTTAAGCTGTCAGGGTCTTCTTTCTCATTCTGTCTCTGTCTCCCTCCCTGACTCCCTCGCCTCTTGCCCTTTGCCTCCTTCCTCCCTCCTTCCGCCTTCCCCTCCACGTCCTTAAAGAGGGAGCAGGCCAGGTAGGAAGAGCTCTGGAAGCTGGGCACAGGCTGGAAGCTGCCTCCTGGCACTGCTGGCCTGCGTCACGCTCATTCCACCAGGCTGGGTCAGAAGTCTGCAGTCTGGACGTGGTGTCAATGGCTTCTCATAGCATGCCCCAGAGGAAGAACTCCAGCTGGCTCAGTTGAGGCTACTGACGTTTAGGAAATTACTATTATTTTTATTTTTAGACACCAATAAAAACGACATCTGGGACCAGCACAGATAAATGTTCCATTTATAAGAAACCAGAAGTCTGAGTGATGGCTGAGGTCGCCCAGCCAAGCATGACAGGGGAACTGGGGGGCTTTGAAGAGGAAGTTCACCCCCAGCACTGCAGGGATGGAACAGAGCCCAGCTTGGAAAAACAAGTGGGAGGCAGAAGTTCTGAGAGGTCCCAGAATTGTTGTCTTTAGCCAGTCTGAAACTCCCAATGCCTGGCCAAAAAATACCTGAAGTAAAGTACCATCTTCCAGCCACTGTTTGCTGTGCCCCTTCGGTCTGCATTCGCCAGATACCATAGCTTTGCAAGGGTGGTACTGTCATCTCCATTCAACTTAGGAGAAGGTTAAGTAACACGCCTACAGTCACACAGACGATGGATGTCAGGGCTAGGGGCTGGCGCCCAGTTCTGCTGAAATGACTGCACTGTCTTTCCACCAGCTCTCAAAGCCAAGGTTTTCCTCTCAGTGACCCACCTGTGCCATCTAAGCATTCAGAGAATAAACAAAGGGAGGGGACGAAGCATTCGCTGAGCCAGTGTCGGTCTTTGCAAACACATCTAGTATCGACTTTATGAATGGGCTTAGGCATTGACCGTGACTGAGGTCATGACTGAATGCGCCTCCCCATGTGCTAAAAGGATGACAGCATGAATGGTTTAGATTCCTGCTCTACCACTTCTTTTTTTTTTTTAAAAAAAAAAAAAGGACTTTTTAAAAAAAAGTTTTTACCTAATGTCCTTTTTCTGTCCCAAGATGCCATCCAGCATACCACGTGACATTTAGTTGTGTCTCCTTACATACACTGTGACGGTGTCTCAGACTTTGCTTGTCTGTGATGACCTTGAGAATTTTGAGGAGTCGTGGGCAGGTGTTTTTAGAATGTCCCTTGGTCCCACAACTTTTTGCCCAAGAAATCCTACCAGAGGACGGACTTCCTGCAGTTTTCAGAGGCATCTCTTCACTTCACAACCAGAGAATAACTTCAAGATATTAGAGAAAAGGCCTTCAAATTCACTTATTTTACCAAGAAGCACTGAGCCCTTGATGCGTTCAAAGAAAATATCAGAGGAGGCACAAAAACGATGCAGGTGGAGCAGGGGTGAGTCCTGAGTGCTGGTCGGGCTCTTCCCCACCTCCTCTGGGTCTCAGTTCTCCCCTTTGTGAGGGAAGGGTTGCACCTGAGCACAGGCAAGTAGATCAGTGTTTCTCAAAGTAAGGTAGAGGGCCACCTGCATTAGAATCCCAAAGGTAGTTGTTAAAATGCAAATTCCTTGCAGAGATTAACTTGGGTTTATAAAAAAATAAAATAAAATGCAAATGCTTGAGCTTACTTCAGATTCACTGAATCAGACGTTGGTCAGAAACCTGCTTAGGGGAAAACTGCAGCTGATTCCGAGGCTCAGGCACGTTTGAGGGCCACCGTAAGAGATGGTGATGGATGATGGTCTACCCTGACCTGATGGGACACGTACAAGCCCAGGCGGATACAAACAGACAGGTGAAATCGGGCGACACAGCACTACATTCCAGAAGACAGGCACGGACTGCTGGAGACTCAAAGGAAGGGGCTGTGATCAAATAGTTTTGCACGGTGTCAGGAAACAGGAAAGGCACGACCCAGACCTGAGGCAAGAATACATAAACAGGACATATCAAAGACTAATAGGGTTGGGCGGCAGCTAGTAGGTACAGATTGGGAAATCTAAAATCAAGGGTGACTTGTAGCCATCAACATGGGTGCCAGGAGAACACTGGGAGACAGAATCTGTGAGGCAGACCTTGCATAGATCGGGAAAGTAGAAAGATGAGTTTGCTTTTAGACATGCTGTGCTCAGGGTCTTGATGAAATATATACACAGACATGTCCTGCAGGAAGTAGGGAAGTTGTAAGAAGTAAGGTTGAGGATTTGCATTTGTAACAAGGCCCTTTGGGATTTTAATGCCAATGAGTGGCCTTCTATTGATACCTTACCCTAGAAACACCGATCTGGTGCAGCCCGTGGCTCACAGATGAGAAAACTGGGCAGAAGGGAGGTGGCCTGCCTGGCGTTCACCTGCCTCTCCTGCTTCTCCTGCACCGTTTTTTGTGCCTCTTCTGATGTTTCTTTGTACATATCAAGGGCTCAGTGCTTCTTTGCAGTATGAATGAATGAATTTGAAGGCCTTTGTCCTAAATCTCAAATTCAATGATATCTCTGAAATTCAGGCGAGGTGGGGGTGTCCTACATACTCATGGGCTTTGGGGTCATCACAGAGCTGGGTTTGAGGTGCGGTGTCTCTCATCACCCTCCAACGAGTGGCCTTCAGCCAGATCAATAATGCCTCTGTTTCAATTCCCTCCTCTGTGAAGTGGGTGCAGCACTGACCTTCAGGGTTATGTTGAGGCCTTAATGAGAAGTAAGTCTTCCATATACAGACCTTTCCCTCTTCATCTTTGCAACAGTCCTTTGAGGTAGTTTATCAGTTAGAATGTATTGGATTGCTGGTAACAAAAAAACCCAGTTGGAAATGACTTTAATTCCCTTCTGGCTCTGAGAAGATGAAAAAAAATAAAATAAAAAAATAAATATATGATTGACTTTAAAATAAATAATATTTATCTATACCTGAGAGTCCAGAAGAGATGTTTCCAGGACCAGCACAGTCAACGAGGTTATTAAGGACCTAGGGACATTCCCTCTCAGCGTTTGCTGCTCTCACCTGACGTGTCTGCCTTCATGTCGTCTAGTTTCCCATGTGGCTGTGAAACAGTGACCAGTGGCCATTGGGACAACGTGCTTCCTTGCTCATATCCCCCCAGGAGAAAGTAAAAATACTCTCTTCCAGTCTAATTGGACCGACTGGGAGCACATGCCCTTCTCTGAGCCACGATGCCAAGGACTTTCATATATTGCTTGAGATGAATCAAGATTTCTCTTTGGAAGTAGGAGTTGGGAAAAGCTGAATGAAATGGTGATTCTCTTGGAAAGGAGGAAGAAGGGAAATGGATGATACGTAAATAACCAATATTATCTTCTGGCGTGAGTGTTGTTACTCTCATTTCACAAACAAGAGAACTGAGGCTAAGAGAGTTTAAGTAAATTACCCCAGGCCACAGAGGGCACGCTGCCTAGCGCAGGAATTCAATCCAGAGTCTGTCCCGCTGTGGTGTGTGTTGCTGCCCACATGCCAGCCTGCCACACAGCAATGGGTGCATTTTATCACTCAGTAGCACACTGCCACAGTGCCACTCAAGTGGTTATATCACCTCACTCCTGATTAGCATAACATGATGATTAGCTAATAAGGTGAAGCGGCAATGAACCTGCTCTGATCTTCTTTCTGTGTAAGCAACTTCTGGTTATCTGCTGTATAGGATACATTATGCTGCATTTCTCCTCCCAACCTTTCCTTTTATGTTAAATATATGATTTTTATCCTCAGAAGGGGGATTATCTCAGAGCAGAATTGGCAAGGTTAAACACTATCTATAAAACACATTCAGCTGTGCCATGAAATGAATTACATAATATATCAGTCATCTACCTGGCTTTCAAAAACCTGCAAATGCATTTCTGTTCAGTATGGGTGAGTATTTTATATTTTGCCTCCCTTCCGATGAAGGTAAAAATGACCTTGGTTCTTAGGAAGTGAAGATATATTGAACGGGTTAGGATCAACACAGTTCCATTTCATTTAGTCGCCACTAAAATTGCAAGGAGTGAAAATAGAGATTGAATTTATTTTACTATATATTGCCTCATTTGAACTTTAGTAAGGCATTAGCTTCTAAAGAAAACCCTCCCCCTTCCATAATCTCTTATTGATGGCATGTTAAGGAAATTGCCTTGACTTTATTGATTCTGAGCTATGAGGTACAATGTACCTGCCGGTGTGTTAAACTGAGAAGAGTGTGCTGGGCTGGCTATCGCTGCAGAGATGAACTTGCTGACAGCGCAGCACTTTGGCCCTACCCAACACCCAGGGTTGTTCTCCCCAAAGAGCAAATTAACAGGAAGCCCAGTGCACCAGGGCCTCCCTGAACGACCTTGCTTGGGAAGAGCAAGCAACGGGGAGGAGATGAGCCTCATCCCCTGAGGGGAGCACAGCTGGGCAAGACCCACACGGCAGGGCCAGGCCCTCGTAGCTGCAGCCTCCTGGTAGGCAGGAACCCCCTTCAGAATTCTCCCCAAGTAGCCCAGAAACTGCGTCCAGCCAGTTTGCTTAATTTGTTGGAGCCTCCGGGTCCTTACCTGTAAAATGGTTGCAGCAGGGTAAAAAAGGTGTTATTTTGGCTGGCAAAAGCATCCCTCCTGTTTGCTCAGGAAACCACAGAGTGATGGGCCCCATCGGGTCAGGGGGGTGAGACTCCCAGAGAATGGTCTGTAAGAAGATTCTGAAACAAGGTGGCCACTAACTCGCTCTGCACGAAGAAAGTATCAGCAGTGCTGGGACTGGGAGAGAATCAGGTGGGCAGAGATGAGAAACTGAGGTGGGAAGAGGAGGTGTGAGCGCTGGTCTGGTGAAGAGAAGACGTTTAACATCAAGAATAGCTGATATCGTTTTACATTGTAATAAAAAACTATCTGCAGCTCCCAACATGTAAAAAAGCCCATCACTCACACAAAAAAAGTGGTTTAGGGCCAAATGGGAGGGAGGCTGGGCGTGAGACAAGGAGGAGAGTCAGTAAAGAGCCAAGGGAGGAAGCGACCCTAGGAGGTGGGTGGAGGTGAAAACGGGAGTTGAGGGATGACCACAGGCACCCCTGCGCCGGGGCCCATCACACACGGCGTGGGGAGGGGAGTAGGCTGGGAATGGGGCAGAGCCATCTCTGCGTGGTCACAGGGGATAGACTGGCCTCAACCAATACCTGGACCACAGGGGAATACGATCCCAAGCTTTGCGGGGTTGAGGTGAAGCTGACATTTAGTGACTGTATTTCCTGATCCCTAGGCCTCCTCCCTGCTCTCCACCTCCCATCCTTTTTGAAGAATGTGTCTGCTGATGGCAGGTGCCATTCAATGGCCGCCCATAGCCACGAGAGGCCAGTCAAGCTGGAGGGAGCCCCACAGTGAAGCTCACCGTGGAGTGGCTCTGCCTTGTCCTTGATCCCTCACCCCTCTTGCCCAGACCCCTTTCCCGTCTTTCCCCTCCCTGCCCTCACTCTTAGGTCGGCCTCCTGTCACGGTCCCCACCCCTGTAGTCCCCTGTGGCCGCAGCCGTACCTCACCTCTTGCACCTCTGCTTCCTTGGGTGAGCAGGCCCTCGTCAGCAGTCAGAGCCCATGGGTGCCCAGCTAAAGAACCTGCACTGTTTCTGCTCTGCCCGATTCCTACTCAGTCACCACTGGGTTCCCCACGGAGAGTCAGGCCTGGTGAGTTCATGGCTGGCAGGCTGCTCTAGAGATGTACATTCACAAATGAGGGTTTGTCTTCAGTTGAGGGTACATTGGGCACTCAGTTCAGGGCCAACACAAAACAGTCAAGTGCACTTTTGCCGATATCCCCTCCCTGTGACACATGTACTCTACTCACGCCCCTCACTCCCCAATTTTCATTCTTTCTACAGCACCCATACCTTGCTGGATCACCAGTTGACCTAATGGACTCCATGTAGAAATATTTACCTTTGTCAAAACAGACACAGCAAGCAGTCAAAGGAGTTACTTTATAAAGGGTAGAGTGTCTGCCGCCAGCAAGGGAGCGTTTAGGACTAAATGTTTGGGATTGACAATGCAAGACTGGCCTTCGCCTGCTGACCTGCCAACCCTCTCCCAAAGGAAAACACAAAGGATCCCGCCCACTGTGTGTTTCCTGAGAGCCCAGCCCAGGATCTGGCACAGAGAAGATCGTCAGTGAGCATCAAATGTCCCAGGCAGTCCCAGGCTGAGGGGCCGCCCGCTGCTGAAAGATGAGCTTGTTCACCTCTGTGAGCCCCAAACCCTAGACAAATGCCTTCCAAGCCTAACAGTAGGGCACCATCCCTTCCTTTCTGAATGCAATAATGAGGTCACTTTCTCAAGAGGAGGATCAGAGGGGAGTGAAGGTCAAACAAACTCACTCTTTCTCGCTGATGTGAACTGACTCACCTGGTTGTGCTCTGGGTATTGTGCTAAGTCCGGGAACACGAAGTGTGTTCCTTTTTCTCTATCTTAGCAAAAAGTGGAAGGAGTTGAGGACGGGGTGGGGAGAGAATTATAAGAGTCAGGGAGAGAAGAAAGTTATGAGGGCAACAGAATCTCAGCGTTCAGCTAACGTGTGTTGAATGAACTTCAGCTTGTGATGACACCAGACATTATATAGGTCACAGGCCAATGGCTCAGATGCCTCCAGGTGGAGAGAAGCGAAGCTGGCCAGTGAGATGGGTAATGAGAGGCCACTGCTCCCAGGAGGGCTTGTGACCTTTCTAAGAGTGGCAGCCTCTTCTCAGGCTCCAGATAATTATTTCCAAGTAGGTGTGTGAGTCCCCTGTGTCTAGATCTTCCTATTTTTTCCCCTCAAGAAAAGCCAGAAATGTGGATTTTCATGAAAAGAAAACACCCATTTTGGAACATTGGAAACTAATTTTAAAATGTTCAAAACACTACATGTCAACAAAAGTGCGTCTGAAGGCGGGACCCAGCCTAGCTTGTTTGCTCTAGAACAGTGGTTCTCAAACATAGGTAGGGATCAGCATCCTTCAAACCTTAGTCATAGCAGGATTGCTGGACCCCACCCCCAGTCTCCCATTCAGCAGCTCTAGGGTAGGGGCCAGGAATTTGCATGTCTAACAATTTCCAGGAAATGCCAGTGCAGCTGATCCTGGGGCCCGCACCTTGAGATCCACTGCTGTTGGAGACACCCAGAGGGTCTCCAGCCTTTCTTTCGGCCCCCATGATGCACTCCTGGCTTGAGTGGTGAAGGCCTGCTCGCTCCTTCAGGGCACTCTGTGAATGAAGTTCTGTGTGTCACCTCTGCCTCTCCAAAGCCTGCCATTAGCAGAGGTGCTAAAAACAGGAGCATAAGGCTCTAATTCTTGGGCTCTTTCATTTCCTGATTATATTTTTCTGGTGAGGTCTGGACCTCAAGCATCACATTGTCTTCTTTAAGTCCCGAACCGAAGATGCTTTCCTGGAGAATCAGGCGCCCTTAGACCTATGGTGCTCAACTGTATGCCATCATGTTAATATTGGAGAAAATCCAGTATAAATCCTCTTGGTGTCAGGGGTTCTGCAAGGTTTCTATAATCGCTTGAAGCTTAAGCCACATTTTTAACCTCCTCTGTCTTCAGAGAGTCAGTTCCAGCTAGGCCAGGGGAAATTTATAAACCCTTGGGGTTCTCATTAGGCGATAAGAGCACATTTCTGGTAACTAAGGAGGAGCGTTGGAAGAAGTAACACATACTTACTGCTCCATCAGGACTATGCTTAGCCAGAATTTCCACTGTGATTTGTGTCTTTTCAAACTCGGAGTTACAAGGCTGACTCAAATTTTTCTTTTTAACACAGGCCCTGACTAGAAAGCAGTGAGCCCCTTCCCTCCAATTTCCCCGGAGAGTGATGCAGAGATTGCTGAAGACCAAGTTTATAGGCTGGTTCAGAAAGCTAGAGATATGGGAACCTGGCTCTCCTAAAAGACCTGCTGCCAGGGCCCCAGAATGACAGCTTTCATGATGATGGAGCTAAGAACTGAATCCCAAAAGTTCTGACACACTCTTACTGATATCTCATTGTAGTTCAGATTTTCACTTCTCCGATGGTCAGTGATGTTGAGCACATTTCCATATGCCTGTTTACCATTTGTATGTCTTCCTTTAAGAAATGTCTGTTCAGATCTTTTGCCCATTAAAAAAAATTGGATTATAAATCCAATTAAATCTAAAAAGTTAGATTTTTTACTACAGAGTTGTTTAAGCTCCTTATATATTCTGGTTATTAGCCCCTTGTCAGATGGATAGTTTGCAAATATTTTCTCCCATCCTGTCAGCTGTCTCTTCACTTTCTTGATTGTTCCTTTTACTCAGCAAAAGGTTTCTAACTTCATGTGATTCCATTTGTCCATTTTTGCTTTGGTTGCCTATGCTTGTGGAGTATCACACAAGAAATTTTTGCCCAGATCAATGTCCTAGAGAGTCTCCCCAATGTTTTCTTGTAGAAGTTTCAAAGTTCAAAGTCTTAGATTAAAGTCTTTACTCCGTTTTTATTTGATATTTGTATATGACAAGAGACAGGGGTCTAGATTCTTTCTTCTGCATAGGGATATCTAGTTTTCCAAGCACAATTCGTTAAAGAGACTGTCCTTGCCCCACTGTAAATTCTTGGCATCTTTGTTGAAAATGAGTTCACTGTAGGCGTATGAATTTGTTTCTGGGTCCTCTATCCTGTTCCATTGATCTGTGTATCTGTACCATGCTGTTTTGGTTACTATAGCTCTGTAGTATACTTGGAAGTCAGGTAATGTGATTCCTCCAGTTTTGTTCTTTCTGCTTAGGACAGCTTTGGCTATTTTGGGTTATTTGTAATTCCATAGAAATGTTTGGGTTGTTTTTTATATTTCTGTGAAGAATATCATTGGTTTGTTTTTTGTTTATTTGTTTTTTATAGGGATTGCACTGAATCTGTAGATTGCTTTGGGTAGCATGGACATTTAAACAATATTGATTCTTCCAATCTATGAACATGGACTATCTTTTTTTTTTTTTTTTTGGTGTCCCCTTCAATTTCTTTCATCAATGTTTTATAGTTTCTGTTATGGAAATCTTTTACTTCTTTGGTTAATTCCTAGGTATTTAATTTTATTTGTAGCTATTGTATATGGGATTACTTTCTTGATTTTTTCATATTGTTCACTGTTGGCATATAGAAATCTTACTGATTTTTGTATTTTGATTTTGTATTGTACAGCTTTACTTAATTTGTTTATCTGTTCTAATAGTTTTTGTTGGAGTCTTTAGGTTTTTCCAAATATAAAATCACATCATCTGCAAACAAGGATAATTTGACTTTGTCCTTTCTCTTTAATTCTTTCTCTTGTTTGATTGCTCTAGTTACAACTTTTAGTACTATGTTAAATAACAGTGAAAGTGGGTATCCTTGTCATATTCCAGATATTAGATAAAGGCTTTCAGTTTTTCCCCATTCAGTATGATATTAGCTATAGGTCTTTCATATACGGCTTTTATTATGTTGAGGTATGCTCCTTCTACACCCAGTTTCATGAGGGATTTTTATCATGAAGGGATGTTGAACTTTGTCAAATACTTTTACAGTATCCATTGAAATGATCATATGGATTTTGTCCTTCATTCTGTTGATATGATGTATTACATTGATTGATTTACATATGTTGAACTATCCTTGCATCCCAGGGATACATCTCAGTTGATCATAGTGACTAATGTTTCTAATGTATTGTTGAATTTGGTTTGCTAGTATTTCGTTGAGGATTTTTGCAACAATATTCATCAGAGATATTGGCCTGTCATTGTTTTTTGTTGTTGTTTTATGTGTCTCTCTCTGGTTTTAGCATCAAGGTAATACTGGCCTCATAGAATGAGTTTGGAAGTATTTCCTTCTCCTGTATTTTTCAGAATAGTTTGAGTAGGATTGATATTAATTCTTTAAATGTTTGGTAGAACTTAGCAGTGAAGTCATTGGTTTAGGGCTTTTCTTTGCTTGGAGACTTTTTTTTATGGCTTCAATCTCATTACTTGTTACTGATCTGTTTAGCTTTTGAATTTCTTCATGATTTAATCTTGGTAGGTTGTACATATCTAGTAATTTGTCCATTTCTTCTAGATTTTCCAATTTATTGGCATGTAGTTGCTCATGGTAACCATTAACATCCTTTGACTTTCTGCAGTGTCAGTTGTAACGTCTTCTTTCTCATCTCTGATTTCGCTTATTTGGGTCTTCTCTCTTTTCTCTTAGTCTGGCTAAAGGTTTGTCAATTTTATTTAACTTTTTAAAAAACCAACTTTTTGTTTCATTGATCTTTTGTATTGTTTTCTTCATTTCAGTTTCATTTATTTTTGTTCTGATTTTTATTATTTTTTTCTTCTACTATTTTTGTGTTTGCTCTTGCTGTTCTAGTTATTTAACATGCATTGTTAGGTTGTGTATTTGACATTTTTCCCTTTTTTTTTCTTTTGGTGTAGGCACTGGTAGCTTTAAACTTGCCTCTTAGTACTGCTTTTGCTGTATCCCATAGGTTTTAAGGTGTTGTGTTTCTGTTATTGTTTGCTTCAAGAAATTTTTTTTTTCCCAATTTCTTCACTGACCCACTGGTCATTCAGGAGCACATGGTTTAATTTCCATCTGTTTGTATAGTTTCCAAATTTTCTCATTATTGAGTTCTAGTTT
>PVKP010040334.1:0-19542 GCA_004027715.1 Plecturocebus donacophilus
GTGGACAAATTAGTAAAAGGAAAGTTTCAGGACAATTTTGAATTTGTTCAGTGGTTCAAGAAGTTTTTTGATGCAAACTATGATGGAAAAGACTATGACCCTGTGGCTGCCAGACAAGGTCAAGAAACTGCAGTGGCTCCTTCCCTTGTTGCTCCAGCTCTGAATAAACCGAAGAAACCTCTCAGTTCCAGTAGTGCAGGTAAAAAAACAACCCCCAAAACATTTCCAAACAATAGTGTTCCAGATAGTCATTTAGCATTCAACTAGCATTTTTTCAGTAGCCATAGGCTTAGGGAGCTTAAGAAATATGATCCCAGGCATGTGGCCAGAGCATGGATTCTGGCATCAGACAGGTAACTTTTTGTCCTTAGGTATCTGTAGCCCTGTATAAGCTACTTCATCTCTGTCCCACAGTTTCCTCCTCCATAAAATGGGAATTTTAATACTTGCCCAGAGGATTTTTGAAACTTGAACAAGTTACCGTGTGCAGTTTTGCCCAAGCTCTAGAAACCCATAAGGCGAGCTCACATAAGAGAACTTCAGTTAGTTCCAGAACAAGGGTGTTTTTACAGAGCCCTAGGATGGGGAGTTATACCAGAGCTAAACTCCTTGAAGGAGCTATGTAGGTCTCTCAGACTGCTTTTGTTGTCTGTGTCATTCTGTTTGTAGACCAACTTTCTATGTGTACTCACAGCTTCCCTATCTGCCCTAGAACTTTAGCTGCTAGGTGACTTTGGCTTACCATGATGCTAGCAGAGTCTAGGGGGTAGGGAGAGGCTGATTTTACAGACCTTCTCAAAAGGGTATGGGCTTGATGGCTTTCCCAAGATGTGTTTACCGTAATACAGAATGTGCATATTTTGGGGCAGGGTAGATATTCTACAGATGCTAATTGCTTCTTTTCCAGAAGATGGCAAGAATATTAGTTAAGGTTTCATAATACCTTGAGAGAGCCTGGTTCAACTGATAGAGAGGGTAGGTTGCATGCTTTCCAAATAGCTTTATGGAGAGATAATTTGCATGCCATATAAGTTTACTTTTCTAATTAAAATATAAAATTAAATGGTTTTTAATTAAAGTATAAAATTAAATGGTTTTCAGTATATCCAAAGAGTTGTGCACCTATCACCACAATCAATTTTAGAACATTTTCATCACTCCAAAAAGAAACCTTGTGTAATTCCAGCTCTTTGGGAGGCTAAGGCAGGCAGATCACTTGAGGTCAGGAGTTCAAGACCAACCTGGCCAACATGATGAAAACCTGTCTCTACTAAAAAATACGAAAATTAACTGGGCATGGTGTTGCATGCCTGTAAAAGAATTACTTGAAACCGGGAGGTGGAGGTTGCAGTGAGCCAAGTCGCACCACTACACTGCAGTCTGGGCAAGAGAGCGCGACTCTGTCTCAAGAGGAAAAAAAAAAAATAAACCTTGTGTATAGTTAATAGTTGTCACTTCCCACTTTCCCCAGCTTTTCCTCCTCCCTGCAGCCCTAAGCAGTCACTAATCTGCTTTCTGTCTTTGGATTTGCCAATTCTGAACTTTTCCTATACATGGAATCATAGAATATGTGGTCTTTTGTGTCTGGCTTCTTTTATTCCGCCTACTGTTTTCAGAGTTCCTTCATGCTTTAGCATGTATCAGTCCTTCATTCTTTTTTGTTGTAGAATAATATTCCACCGCATGGCTATACCTCATTTTATTAATCAGTTCATGGTTATTTGCATTGTTTCCCACTTGTTGGCAGATATGAATAATGCTGCTATGAACGTTCATATACAGCTTCTGTGTGGACGTATGTTTTGGTTTCTCTCAGTTACAGACCCAAGAGTATATACTCTGGGAGCAGAATTGCTGGGCCATGTGTTAACTTTGTGTTTAACCTTTTGCAGAACTACCTGTTTTCCAAAGTTGCTGAGCCGTTTACATTCCCATCAGCAGTATGTGAGGGTTCCCGTTTCCCTAGATATTGAGTACTTTTTATTCTTCAGCTGTTTAGAATGGGAAACTGCGTAGATAACCCTGTGCATTTCATATTTCAGATGCTGCTACCAGTTCAGTGGAGACGTGCATTAAGCATTTAGTCTTTGGGATAAACATGTGCTAGAGAGAGCCATCCAGAGGAAATACCTGTACTGTGGGTGAAAGGCTTTGTGATTATAGTTTGGGGTATTAGGAAGATTAGATATTTCCAAACCTGGCATGTAATATACAAACTTTACAAAATAATTGCTAGGTAAGTGAATCATCAATGATCCATATACCTTGAGGTTTAGCCCGTTCTTGATTATTTTTACTTGTGGATGGGTTGCCTCCTTTACTCCTTTGTTCTTGTCTTTGTCTGCTTTTGGCTGTAAATAGTGTGAGACATCTATAAATACTAGTCAGTGTGATGCTTTTCTCTCCTCACCCTTCTAAACACCTTCTAAAAGGTACGCAAAGCAATTCATGGAAAGAGCAGGCTCTCCTGTTCTTATGGATTCCTTCCCTCTTCCAGCTCAAGGAGTCTGAGGTGAGGAGTTAGGAAGGACCTAACTTTCCAGATGGGGAGCAGTGGGCACCTGGCAACAGCTGGGACTATGCACTCACACCTGGCGTGAAGTCTGCCTTTGCTTCATGAAGCTGGATTTGGTTTGTAGATGTGTTAACTAAATCTTAGCTGTGGTAACCAACATGAAAAAACCTGTTTGTGGATTTGGTCAGAGCTGAGTTAAGGTGGATCATCTCTATGCACTAGAACAACTGTACCCCTTTCAGATGATAGTCCTGTTCACCGCAGCGGAGAAAAGACCTCACTGGAGGACTTACTCCCAGCATGAAACATCATGGCTGAAATTGGCACTTAACTCTGTTGCCAGGATAGAAACCACTAGTAGGCAAATGTGGGGGTGTTGTCTTGCATGCTGGGGCGCTCTAGCATTGGTTTCCTTCACTGAACACCTGTGGAAGGCAGTTGGTCATAGCTTCTCCGTGTTGTCTTGTGGATTTTTTTTGTTTGATCTGAAATTACTCCTTTCAAAAACCTGTGCTGTCTTTTTCAGCTCCCCAGAGGCCCATCTCAACACAGAGAACTGCTGCGGCTCCTAAGGCTGGCCCTGGTGTGGTGCGAAAGAACCCTGGTGTAGGCAATGGGGATGACGAGGCAGCTGAGTTGATGCAGCAGGTGGGCACCCCTGTGTTTAGGATGTGAGTCACCTTGGGGGACAGGATACTTGGGGTGGCCGGGGTGCCTTGTCCATGTTCTTAGATGAAGATCTGCCTTGTTTGCTTGCCAGAGCATGTGACATGTGTGAGCCTCAGGTGCTGGGCAGGGAGCATGAGAGTAGAGGTGAGTGGGGAGGGATCAGGCGTGTCTGGACTCTCTTAGTGTGACAGAAGCCTGTGTCTGCTTGGAAGCCAGCCCTTAGAATAGAATTCTATTGAATGTTTCTGGACTACTACCAGGGACCTGGGATTCGGAGAATGAAAGATAAAGCAGGTCTCCTTTCTGAATAATTTTTTTTCTTTTTGAGACCAAGTTTTACTCTTGTTGCCCAGGCTGGAGTGCAATGATGCTGTCTCGGCTCACTGCAACCTCAGCCTCCCGAGTAGCTAGGATTACAGGCATGTGCCACCATGCCTGACTAATTTTGTGTTTTTAGTAGAGATGGGCTTTCTCCATGTTGGTCAGGCTGGTCTTGAACTCTTGACCTCATGTGATCCGCCCGTCTTGGCCTCTCAAAGTGCTGGGATTATAGGCATAGGCCACCACACCCGACTTTTTTCTTTTTTTAAGACGGAATTTTGCTCCTGTTGCCCAGGCTGGAGTGCAGTGGTGTGATCTTGGCTCACTGGAACCTCCGCCTCCTGGGTGCAGGTGATTTTCCTGCCTCAGCCTCCCAAGTAGCTGGCATTTATAGGTGCCTGCCATCATGCTCTGCTAATTTTTAAATGTTTAATAGAAATGGGGTTTCACCATGTTGGTCAGGCTAGTCTTGAACTTCTGACCTCAAGTGATCTGCCTGCTTTAGCCTCCCAAAGTGTTGGGATTACAGATGTGAGCCACTGGGCCCAGCCCTGAATAATTTTATAAAAAGGATTCTGCAGTCTTTCTGCTGAGTTTTGGACTGGGGTCACTGGAGATTGAAATTGAGAGTAGAACTGATACGAAAAGCCTGTTGCTCTTCTGGTTCTGTTCTTGGTAATTTGGTGATTTGAAATGTCTTCTTCAGGAGTAAATGTCCTTAAGGCACTTTTCAGAGGTCTCTGTCAATCAAAACAAGTTTTAGACTTTTAGACATTTTCTCACTAATCCTTGTAGTCGGTTTGTTTGCTTGCTTTCGATGATTCTTTTTGTTAATTCCATTAACAAAATTTTTTTTTTTTTTGAGACGGAGTCTTGCCCTATTGCCCAGGCTGGTACAGTGGTGTGATCTTGGCTCACTGCAGTCTCCACCTCCCGGGTTCAAGCTATTCTCCTGCATCAGCCTCCTGAGTAGCTGAGATTACAGGTGCATGCCACCATGCCAGGATGGTTTTTGTATTTTTAGTAGAGACGGGTTTCACCATGTTGGTCAGGCTGGTCTCAGACTCCTGACCTTGTGATCCACATGCCTGGGCCTCCCAAAGTGCTGGGATTACAGGTGACAGCCACTGCATCTGGCCTTAAATATTATTAAAAAAATATACATTTTTTTACAAAATAGAAATAGGGTCTCATTATGTTGCCAGAGCTGGTCTCCAACTCCGGGGCTCAAGTGATCCTCCTGCCTCAGCCTCCCAATGTGCTAGAATTACAGGTGTGAGTCACCATGCCTGGCTCCATTGACAAATTCTGGGATGCTCTGTGATTCTAGTAAGTTTGGGATTGAATCCTTTTACTTTTCTAAAAGCCAAGTCCTAAAACTTGAGGGAACTGATCTCTAATGCCAAACCTCTTATGACCCACACTTGTACTCCTAAGAGATCAGGACAGTGAGAACCTGCCCAGAGATAACATTTTACTTTTTTTTTTTTTTGAGACGGAGTCTCATACCATTGCCCAGGCTGTAGTGCAGTGGCGCAATCTCAGTTCACTGTAACCTCTGCCTCCCAGGTTCGAGCCATTCTCCTGCCTCAGCCTCCTGAGTAGCTGGGACTACAGGCATGCACCACCACACCCAGCTGATTTTTGTATTTGTAGTAGAGATGGGGTTTCACCATGTTGGCCAGGATAGTCTTGATCTCTTGACCTCATGATCTGCCCGCCTCAGCCTCCCAAAGTGTTGGGATTGCAGGTGTGAGCCACCGTACCTGGCCAGCATTCCTTTTTATAAGCTCTCTTCACTTCCTTTCCTCCTTGGTCATTAAAACCACCAGGTATGTGGTTAGAAGGCTCCTTCCGTGCCTCTTGGATGGTGGAGCTGAAGCTCTGAGGCCGTTTCCTGCTGGAGTTGGTCCACTCTGGACCTGTGTAATCCCTGCTCTTTGGGGCTATTGGTTTCCGGAAAGGCATCAAACTACAGCAAAAGCAGAGGTGGGGAGAATGAGAAAAATGGATGATTTAGCTTTGCCAGCCACCAGGCAGTGGCTGTACTTTATGAATGAATGAAAGAGAACAGGGTCTTGCTGTGTCACCCAGACTAGAGTGCAGTGGCACATTCATAGCTCACTGCAGCCTTGAACTCTTGGGCTCAAAGGATTCTCCTGCCTCAACCAATTCTCCTGCCTCAACCTCTTAAGTAGCTGGTACTATAGGCATACACCACCCTACTGACTAATTTTTAGATTTTTGGTAGGGACAGTTTTTGCCGTGTTGCCCAGGCTGGTCTCGAGTTACTAACCTCAAGTGATCCACTCACCTTGACCTCCCAAAACTTTGGGATTACAAGTGTGAGCCACTGCACCTGGCCCCTTTAGTACTTTATTGAAACTTTCAATTATTTTTTATTTCTGTGGTTGGTAAAGGAAAAGTGATAGACTGTCTAGAACTGTGATTCTGGTTTGGTCTGACAAGACTTTGATGATGCACTTTGAAGTCAGCTTTGATAAAATTGTCCTGGTGGTGTTACCTGCTCCTCATCTCTGGATGCTTTTTGAATGCAGGTTATAAAGAGGGTCCTTTCTTCCTGGGGTGAGACTTGATCTCTTCTGTTGTGTTTAGCATCTTCATCAGGCTGTGGGGAAGCTAGATAAGCTGTTTTTTGTTTTTAAATTTGTATTATTTTTTTAAAAGACGGAGTCTTGCTATGTTGTCACGACTGGCTTTTTTTTTTTTTTTTGAAATGGAGTCTTGCTCTGTTGCCCAGACTGGAGTGCAGTGGCACAACCTCTGCTCACTACAACCTCTGATCACGACAGCCTCTGCCTACCAGTTCAAGCAATTCTGTGCTTCAGCCTCCCGAGTAGCTGGGATTATAGTCGCCTGCCACCATGCCCAGTTAATTTTTTTGTATTTTTAGTAGAGCTGGGGTTTCACCATCTTGGCCAGGCTGGTCTTGAATTCCTGACCTCGTGATCCACCCGCCTTGGCCTCCCAAAGTGCTGGGATTACAGGCGTGAGCCACCATGCCTGGCCGCGACTGGCTTTTAACTCTTGGGCTCAAGTGATTCTTCCAATTCAGTCTCCAGAGTACCTGAGACTAGGTGTGCAGCACTGCACACCTGACATGCTTCTGTTTTTGTGGCTGTAAGTTCAGAAGGCTGGACTAGATGACTTCTCTGGTCCCTTCTGACTTGTAGCATTCCCTTCTGCCGAGGTTGTTCTCAGTGGCTGTACCTTGAATTTTGTTGCTTGACTTTCCATGCTGCTCTATAGCCCTGGCCTGTAAATACAGGTTTTTATGCTGCAGGATATGCCAAGAAACATGCATTCAGTGAGAGTTGAATTCAGTTGTCATAGATGTGAATACAGTACACTGGACTGAAGATGCACCATGGCTAAAGTACACATAGGACTGTGAGTGTTACAACATTAATTGCTCTTGGCTAGATAGAGTCCTGGCCTAAGCACTGAGACTGATTACTCCATAGCCTCTTAAGGGGAATCAGAGCCCCTCAGTGGGGCTCATAGAGGGTCAGTGCACTTTCCATTGGGCTTCCAAAGAGCTCCGTTGAGCCCTTTCCAGGGTCCTGTCTGTTTACCCCCTCATGCAATCAGAGCTGGACTTGACTGACCAGTCCCTTGGTAAGGACTCAATTTATGATTGTCAGCTACCTTGCCAGGCTGTAATTGTCTCAGGCTTCCCTAGTTTTTTTCTCCTTATTCCTTTTTCAGTCCCGGAGAAGCGCCTGCATGTTTCAAGGTGTAGTCTGCCCTTTCTGGGAGCTGTTATTGTCAAAGTTACCATGAACAAGTCTATGTTGTTTATCTAAGGCTGAAGAAAATTGACATTAAACTGAAGTGGTTTTTGTCTGTGTTGGAGTTTGATCAAAGACCACATCTCCTTTTGGGTTAGAAGTCTGTCTGATATTTTATTGCCATACTAATGCCAGACATCTCGCCCCTTTTAACGTCTTGTGCAGGTCAACGTATTGAAACTTACTGTTGAAGATTTGGAGAAGGAGAGGGACTTCTACTTCGGAAAGCTACGGAACATTGAATTGATTTGCCAGGAGAATGAAGGGGAAAACGACCCTGTATTGCAGAGGATTGTAGACATTCTATATGCCACAGATGTATGTGTTGACATGAGGATATTTTCTTTCCATTTTACATTGTTGGGTTGGCAAACTCTGTGCTGATGCTTCTTGTATTCCAGTCTTGTGTTCATCAAAAGACTTCATCTTTGACCCCTCAAAGTCAGCCAGAGGGCACCTCTGCCCAGCTTTAACCTCTGCCTGAGGTCTCTGAGCTTTTGAAGAAGGAATAGGAAAAGGAGGTATCTGGCTTCCCCAGCATCTGTAGTATGTGCCACAAACTGCTCTTAGCCAGGAGCAACTCCTACCCTACCCTGCCCTACCCTACCTCCTATAGCTTGGATCCCTCAGCTTCAGGTGCTGCCTGTGTTTCATCAGGGCCTGAGGCATGCCCGGAGAAGCAGGCAACATGCTCCCTTTTTCACGACGTGCCCCCATATCACGTCATGTCCAGGCATGCGTTTTGCCTCCCTCCTAGGAATTTGCTCGGTTCCTACTCCCTCACGGTACTCTGTGATCAGGTTTCTTTGGATTCATGTTTATTGCACAGCCAAATCTGCTGATATTAATCACAACATGTTAGTTGATCAGGGAAGATTCATTTTTTTCTAGATTTAGGATTTGGTATCTGGTTGTGTCCACTGTTTAATGGTCATGTTTGTAATTCTGCATGCCTAGTAAAGTCTACAAATAGTAGGATCAAACTACAAGTGATTTGTAGTCTGTTTAGCACTACGCAAATATAAGGTAGTACTAGTGCTGTTATTTTCACTGTCCTTGAGACGTATCTTGTGAATTTCAGGGGATTAAGACATGATTGAAAAGTTGATAATCTATTGAATAAATCTTTATTTAGAGCTTGCTCTTTGCTATATAACGAAAAAAAAAAGACAACGAAGATATAGGGGTCCTTGGTTTAGTCTGAGTATTATTTTAGTGGAGTCACATCTTAAGTTCAGCTATAGAGATTTAGTTAATAAAAATAAGATGGTGGTTGAAGTAGAAGCCTAATTTTTACAGCAGAATAGTATAGCAATTTCCTGTTCTGAGTCCATGCCAGAATGCCCTGGGAAAAGAATGAGGTGAGAGCCATTGAATCTGCTCTTTCCTTGTGCACTGAATTTTTCTGCCACTGATGTTGGGTCAGCCTTGCTGTTGTGAATATTTTGGGTCAAGCATGGCTCCTAAGTATTAGAAAAGGAAGGTGTAAAAGAAAAGCTGGCTGCATAGACAGTTTATTGAGAGATGTTAGAGCAATGAACTTCACAGGGGACTTCAGGGATTTTTGAGGGTAAATTTTTTTTTTTTTTTAAAGGTGGGGTCTCACTTTGTTGCCCAGGCTGGCGTGCCTAATGGTGTGATCATGGCTCACTGCACCTCCTGCCTTAGCCTCCTGAGTAGTTGGGAGTATAGGCATGTGCCACCAGACCTGGCTAGTTTTTTTTTTTTTTTTTAAGGTAACGTCTCACTGTGTTGCCCAGGCTGGTCTGGAACTCCTGGGCTTAAGCCTTGCCTTCCAAAGTGCTGGGATTACAGGTGTGAGCCATCACACCTGGTCTTCTCTTTATTTTTTTACAAGTATAACTGACATAATACACTGCACATATTTAAATTGTATGTTTGATGGCATGGGTGAAATTACTACCATAATGAAGACAGTGTACATATCCATTACTTTCACAAGTCTGAGGGTAAATTTGATTGTGCTCAGTGTTTGTCTTTGGTGAGATCCAGTTCCACTACCAAAGAAATAAAATAGCAGTCACCTGGCCTGTGTAATTAAATGCCAGGTGTGTGGTGGAGCTGGGACGAACCATTGTCTTTGAGAGGCTTTAAGTATGAGGAAAGTGAACTCAGTAGAAATGGATCTTCAGTGGCTTTCCTTCTTATTTTCCCATTTCAGGAAGGCTTTGTGATACCTGATGAAGGGGTCCCACAGGAGGAGCAAGAAGAGTATTAACAGCCTGGACCAGCAGAGCAACATCCGAATTCTTCACTCCAAATCTTGTGCTTAACTGTAAAATACTCCCTTTTATTTTCCTTAGAGGACTCACTGGTTTCTTTTCATAAGCAAAAAGTACCTCTTCTCAAAGTGCACTTTGCAGACGTTTCACTCCTTTTCCAATAAGTTTGAGTTAGGAGCTTTTACCTTGTAGCAGAGCAGTATTAACATCTCAGTTGGTTCACCTGGGAAACAAAGAGGCTGACCGTGGGGCTCACTGTGCAGATTCGGGTCACACTGAGTGCTGGAGGAGGTGTTATGTCATATGCTGAGGTGGCCACCTCAGTGGAGTAATGTAAAGACTGAATTGAATTTTAAGCTAATGTGAAATCAGAGAATGTTGTAATAAATAAATGCCTTAAGAGTATTTAAAATATGCTTCCATATTTCAAAATATAAAATGTACATGACAGGAGATTTTGCATTTGACATTGTGTCTGGGAAGGAAGGGTCAGACCTTGGACCCTTTGGAACCTGCTGTCACAAGCCTTACAGGGCTGTTTGAATCCTCACAGGCCTAGGCTTTGGTCTAACAGGAACATTTAAAAAGTTGCCCTGTAAAGCCATTTGTTGTCATTGACCAGTTGCATCCCTGCTAAAAGGCAAGAGGCATCGTTGCCTTAATAATAGAGGATGTGTTTCAGCCCTGAGATGTTTGAGTTGAAGAGCTTGGTTTTCATTGAGCATTTCTCTATTTTTCCAGTTGTCCCCGAAATTTCTCTGTATTATGTTTTTGGGGAAGTGAGGTGTGCCCAGTTTTTTAATCTAACAACTACTTTTGGGGACTTGCCCACATCTCTGGGATTTCAATGGCGATTGTATCCCATTTTACTGTCTTTTGGGTTTACATTTACCGTGTTTCTTTTCTCTGCTCCCCTTGCCCGTTGGGGACTCCTCTTTGGCTCCTTGAAGTTTGCTGCTTAGAGTTGGAAATGCAGCAGGCAGGTGATGATGCTGCAAGTTCTTTCTGGACCTCTGGCAAAGGGAGTGGTCAGTGAAGGCCATCGTTACCTTGGGATCTGCAAGGCTGGGGTGTTTTCGGTATCTGCTGTCCACAGCTCTCCACTGTAATCCGAATACTTTGCCAGTGCACTAATCTCTTTGGAGATAAAATTCATTAGTGTGTTACTAAATGTTAATTTTCTTTTGCAGAAAATACAGTACCGTGTCTGAATTAATTATTAATATTTAAAATATTTCATTCCTTAACTCTCCCTCATTTGCTTTGCCCACAGCCTATTCAGTTCCTTTTTTGGCAGGATTCTGCAAAATGTCTCTTACCCACTACTGAGATTGTTCAGCCCCTGATGTATTTGTATTGATTTGTTTCTGGTGGTAGCTTGTCCTAAAATGTGTGTAGAAAGCAAGTGTTTTATGATAAAATTGTTGTGTAGTGCATGCTCTGTGTGGAATTCAGAGGAAAACCCAGATTCAGTAATTAACAATGCCAAAAAATGCAAGTAACCAGCCATTGTTCAAATGACAGTGGTGCTATTTCTCTTTTGTGGCCTTTTAGACTTTTGTTGCCCTAAAATTCCATTTTATTGGGAAACCATTTTCCACCTGGTCTTTCTTGACAGGGTTTTTTTCTACTTTAAACAGTTTCTAAATAAAATTCTGTATTTCAAGAGTATCATGTCTTCTGAAATTTGTCTTACCCTGGGTATATGCTGTTAGGTTCAAGTGATGAGAAACCAGTGCTTCTCTTTCTTCAGTGAGGACTGATCTTTTCTAATCCTTTACTGTTTTTTCAGGCGTGCTTCTTTCTTTTTTTTCCTTTTTTTTTGAGGCAAAGTTTTGCTGTTTTGTCCAGGCTGGAGTGCAGTGGTGCGATCTTAGCTCACTGCAACCTCCGCCTCCCGGGTTCAAGCAATTCTCTGCCTCAGCCTTCTGAGTAGCTGGGATTACAGGCACCCGTCACCACAACCGGCTAATTTTTTTTGTATTTTTAGTCGAGACGGGGTTTCACCATCTTGGCCAGGCTAGTCTTGAACTCCTGACCTCCTGATCCTCCTGCCTTGGCTCCCAAAGTGCTGGGATTACAGATATGAGCCACTGCGCCTGGCAAGATGTGCTTATTTCTAAGCCGACTTCTTTTTCTCTTCATTCATGTTACATTTTGCAGCCTCTTGCTTTTTAAAATTCTCATTGCTGTAAGAGATTTTTTCTCTTGGAAGTCCAAGGTCTGGCCTGTCTGCTTGTGAAGCCTTTTCAGGGCATTTCCTCCTGAGAAATACATCAGGACAGTGCTTGGCAGATGACCATGGGGAGATTTTTTTTTTCCCCCGAAAGTGTGGTTCTTGCTTCCTTTCTTCTTTTTTGACGTAGGGTCTCCCTCTGTTGCCCAGTCTGGAGTGCAGTGGCATGATCTTGGCTCACTGCAGCCTTGACCTCTTGGGTTCAAGTGATCCTCCCACCTCAGCCTCATGAGTAGTGAGCGGGGGCTGTAGGCGCACACCACCATGCCCAGCTAATCGTTGTATTTTTTGTAGAGACAGGGTCCCCTTATGTTGCCCAGGCTGGTCTTAAACTCCTGAGCTCAAGTGATCCACCTTGGCCTCCTAAAGTGCTGGGATTACAGGCGTGAGCCACTGCACCCAGCCCTGAAAGTATGTTTCAAAGGCAATTAACACGATCTCAATCTATAAAATAATCTAAAATTGTCGCTGTTTTTCTCCCTTTTAATGGCAAAATTCTATGCCATTAAAAATGAGTCAAAAGGCGACTTGCTATTTTCAGTTGGAAATAGAGTTAAATGAGCAGAAGGTAGTTTTTTTGTAGGGTATGTAGAGTCATGGTGATAGATGCTCTGTAAACCTAACCTGATGATTTGACAAGGGTTGCACCCCTACTTAATGGTATGATACCTCCCGTGAAATTTAAATACCTTTAGAAAGAATTTGACACCATATGTACTGGTCATCTATAAGAAGTTACCTTCCAGGAGTGCAAGGAGTTTGTGAAGATACTCTTGGCTGCTGTCAACTGAGAAGTTACCTTGGTAAGGAGAGAAGCTGATACTGTGGGTATCTTTGACCAAGTGCATTGACCTGCCTCTTGAATTTGAGGCACATTACAGTGTTTGCTACTTGGTTTGCTTGGCAAGTTCTGTGTTGCGTGAAGGACAGGTAAACAAATGGGTTATCTGACTTGATTTAGATTTAAGATTCATTCTTCGTACTGGTGATCCTTAGACTGATGGGCTTCAGAATCACATGGGGAACTTGTTTGACATACTGTATTTATAAAAGTTCATCACCAGAGATTCTGAGTTGGGAGGTTGAAAATCAGCATTTTAATTTGGGTCTTACCTATATGTCTGCAATTTTAAATCATAATTCTGGCAAGGGGAGCATCAGACTTGAATCCTCTTGCAGGTCTCTCCTGCTTTGTGAATTTTGAGCTATTTGACCTCTCTTGTTTTACCTACAAGACAGATATGATTTTGGCTGAAGTGCCTCTCTCACTGGGTATTTGTTGGGATTAGAGGGGGCGATGGACCAAAAAAAACCAACCACAAAACTAAAAAGCTCGTACAGACGAGGCATTGTTTATGGCACGAGTTCTTCAGATGCGGTCTGAAATTCTGTTTATAGATTAGAAAAAGCTTACTTAGGACAGACAGGGCTTTTGTATCCTGAGAATTTGGGAGGGCATTCCTTCAGATAGGGTTTGGGTTTTACTATTTTTCAGCATGGTAATATGGACAAGTAGAACTCCCTTTTGTCTTCAGGCTATTGTTTTTATCCTGTTTTTGTTTTCTTTTAAATGAAGATTCAATGTCTCAGATTCATTGACTTAAAAACCCATATTTTCTGTAAGGTTTACTCTCTAGAATGTAAAGTGTTTTGAAAAGGAAGTAGTTTTCTTTTGCTCTAGCCAAGGTGATGTTCTGTAGTTTTTAAGGATTGCTTTAGAAGATTGAGTATAAAGGATTCCTTTTGTGATGTTGACCAGAGTTTATTGCAAAGTCCTCAAACAAAATGCAAGCTTTAGTCTGATCAGCCTAATCAGATTAGCCTGCTAGCATGTGGGTGACCCAAATCTGACTGTTGACAACAGAGAACTTTGCTTTGAAACAAGCTGAACCTCAGTCTGTGATCAGTGTTGTAAGGCGTCCACCATTTTTCTGGTCTGGCACTGTTGCAATATATTCTTTTTTTTTTTTGAGACAGTCTTGCTCTGTCACCCAGGCTGGAGTGTGGTGGTGCCTTCTTGGCTCACTGCAACCTCCACCTCCCAAGCTGAAGCAACTCTTGTACCTTAGCCTCCAGAGTAGCTGGGATTACAGGTGTATGCCACCATACTTGGCTAATTTTTGTGTTTTTAGTAGAGATGGGGTTTTGCCATGTTGGCCAAGCTAGTCCCGAACTCCTGTCCTCAAGTGATCTGCCCGCCTTGGCTTCCCAAAGTGCTGGGATTACAGGTGTGAGCCACCACGCCTGGCTCTATATCATACCTTTGAATTCACACATTCAGTTTGTAAAATTTTAAAACCAGATAAGTTCATATTCATTTCTGTATCTTTATGACGCTTCTTTTTTTCTCTTTGTTTTCACATGTGAGGGTATAACTGAGTGTTCAGAGTTCTCTGAAAGCCTGAAGGGGAAGTCAAGAGATCAAGACCATCCTGGCCAACATGGTGAAACCCCGTTTCTACTAAAAATACAAAAATTAGTTGGGCATGGTGGCATGCACTTGTAGTCCCAGTTACTAGGGAGGCTGAGGCAGGAGAATTGAACCAGGAGGCGGAGGTTGCAGTGAGCCAAGATGACTCCACTGCACTCTAGCCTGGTGACAGAGGGAGACTCCGTTAAAAAAAAAAAAAGCCGGAAGGGATTCTGTATCTTAGATTGAACTCGACTATAGTTAGAACGATTAACCTAGATGACTTCAGCCAATTTATGTCTCGTTTTTGTTTTTGTTTGGTGAGAGGATCTCCTGCAACCCAGGCTGGAGTACAGTGGCGCAGTCATGGCTCATGGCAGCCTCAACTTCCTGGGCTCAAGCTATCCATCCCAGCTCAGCCTCCCTAGTGGCTGGGACTGTAGGTGCACACCACCCTGCCTGGCTGGCTAATTTTTTTGTATCTTTTGTAGAGATGGGATTTGCTATATTGCAGGCTGGTCTTGAGCCCCTGGGCTCAAACAATTCACCCGTCTCTGCCTCCCAAAATGCTGGGATTACAGGTGTGAGCCACTGTGCCTAGCCGAAATTGTTATATAGCTGTAACTTGTGATGGTCTATCTGTTTCCCCTTTGGCTTAATCTGATTTGGAAAGTAATGTTACCTTAGTCCTTGGAGTACAGAAGCTTTCTCTGTACTTTATTGAGTGTATCGAGTAGCTTCATTAATTTGGTTATCTAGATGAGCAAGTCTAGCCTTAGAGTCAAATATCCAGGCTCCTCAATCTAGAACCTTAAATCTTGAGGGGGCTGTGTGTGTGTGTGTGTCAAAATTTAAATAACTCTTGTTTCCTCAGTATTGGAGCCTCTCAGGTTCTGGAATGTGAAATGGAAATAGCCTTCATAGACATGTTTCTGAGTGTGAGGGGACGCAGTTCTTTGTCCTGTGACCATTTGAAAGCAAAGCAGATTACCCACCAATTACCCACCAATGCCTAGAACTTTGTAAGTGGCAGCAAGAGATAGATTTAGAATTGTAAAATGATCCATCAGAAGTTTGAGGCTGGGCACAGTGGCTCATGCCTATAATCCCAGCACTTTGGGAGGCCAGCGCAGGAGGATTGCTTGAGCCCAAGAGTTTGAAACTAGCCTGGGCAACATAGCAAGAGACCTTGTTTCTATTTAAAAGATAAAAAATGTTTAAAAAAAAGCAGTTTGGAATTCTACATATCTTGCCTCCTTTACTTTTTAAAAATTTCTACCTTAATTTTTTCGTGGTTGACTTTGAGTACGTTCTTGCAGTCTGAGGAGATGGTTGGTGAGGCTGGGTGTAGGAATGAGGCAGAGGAGGAAGAGTAATTTATTCCATCTGCTGATGGCTTTCATTTACTTTCCATTTTGTCTGTAGAGTGGGACGTGGGAAGCTTTTGTTAGGTGAGAGTCAGTCTATCAGGGTCAGTCTTAAAGCTGGATTTATGGCTTTTACTAGTTACTACGTCTCCACTGGAGACAGAGATGTTTTTAAGAAATAGCTTTAATGGATGATGCACAAATTGCGATGCAGACTATTGAATTTAAGTCCAAGATCAAGCATACAAGTGGGTAGACTGAACATATGAAGGGGGTGTGTGGCTGGCACCCATCTCTGACTTTTACTGAAACAAATGAGGGAGACAGTGCTGTAGATGGAATGCCATGGACCGAGAGTTAAGACCAGTTAAGACGAAAGTCCTCTGCTAGTTCCTGTATACGAAATCTGCAGAGCATGGCATTTCATTGGCCTGGTGAGATGAGTCCTTCTGGTTCAGAAAAAGTTATTGAGGTCTGTAAAAGCCAATAGGATACTGGAACAAGAAAGAATAGGAGCGTGCACAAGTCCCAGCAGACACTGAGAGTGGAGGCTAATTTTCACCAATGAAGGGCGATTTTGATAGAAAAGCACAGTATCTCAGCTACTTTTGGTTTTGACTCTGAAAAAGGAGGCTTTGACAGGAGGGATAATACGAGTGGCCTACCACCTGTTTGGCTTTTCCCCCACAGGTTGCAAGCTGTAGGAAGGACCTTGCTAACTATAGTAACTCCATCCCCAGATGGTCTAAATGTATTTTATCCAGGACTTCTCATGGTTTATCTGAATGACCAGTTTCCTCTCCTCTTGCTTATTTATCATGTTTGTATTTATATTTTTCATAATGGGGCCTGTTTATATATTTTGAAATACTTCTAGTGATTTTAAGATCCAGCATAACTTCAAGGTCATCTGGATTTTGGCGTTCTACTTAAGTTTTCTAACCTGATTTAGTCCTTTTTTTTTTTTTTTTTTTTTTGAGATGGAGGTCTTGCTGTGTCACTCAAGCTGGAGTGCAGTGGCTCTATCTCGGCTCACTGCAACCTCCACAAGTGATTCTCCTGCCTCAGCCTTCCAAGTAGCTGGGACTACAGGTACCCATCACCACACCTGGCTTTTTTTAAAAGTAGAGGCAGGGTTTTACCATATTGGCCAGGCTGGTCTTGAACTCCTGACCTTGTGATCCACCTGCCTCGGCCTCCTAAAGTGCTGGGATTACAGGTGTGAGCCACCGCACCCAGCCGGTTTTTTTTGTTTTTTTTTTTTTGTATTTTGTATTTTTTCTACAAAATGTGAGAGTTAAGCTTGGGAGAATGGAATAAGCTATTGTATTTTTTGCAGGCAGCTATGGGATACCGCAGTATGTCCCTCCCTCCCCCTTAATTTTGAAGGCTGAGAGAAGAAGTAATACTTTTTTTTTCTTTTTTGGTAGAGATGGGGTTTCACTATGCCGCCCAGGCTGGCCTCTAACTCCTGAGCTCAAGTGATCTACCTGCCTTGGCCTCCCAAAGTGCTGGGATTACAGGCCTGAGCCACTGTACCCAGTCCAAAGAAGTAGTAATTTTAAGATTCACTGTAGAGTGAAGTTTATTCTTAAAAATTTCTAAGAGTTGACTGTGGGTAGTGGCTTAAGCCTGTAACCTAAGCACCTTGGGAGCCCGAGGTGGGCGGATCACGAGGTCGAGAGATCAAGACCATCCTGGCCGACATGGTGAAACCCCACCTCTACTAAAAATACAAAAATTAGCTGGGTATGGTGGCATGTAGCTGTAATCTTAGCTCTTTGGGAGGCTGAGGCAGGAAAATTGCTTGAACTTGGGAGATAGAGGTTCCAGTCAGCCAAGACCACACCATTGCACTCCAGCCTGGCGACAGAGTGAGACTGTCTCAAAAAAAAAATTCTAGGAGTCTTTAACTCTCTGACCTAATATCCTAATATTTAATATTTTCCCCAGTCATTGAGAAGTGCTTTTTGTTGTTGTTTTCCAGGCAGGGTCTCGCTCTGTCACCCAGGCTGGAATGCAGTGCAGTGGCATGATCACAGCTCACTGCAGCCTCAACTTCCCGGGCTCAAGTGATTTTTGATTTTCCCACCTCAGCCTCCCAAGCAGCTGGAAGTGCTCAGCTAATTTTTTAATTTTTGTAGAGACAAGATCTGGCTATGTTTCCTAGACTGGTCTCAAACTCCTGGGCTTAAGCAGTCCTCCTCACTTGGCCTTCCAAAATGCTAGGATTACAGACATGAGCCACCATTCCTGGCCAATAAGTGCTTTTGTTTGTTTATTTGTTTGTTTTTTAAGTAACTGGTGAACGCATGAGAATCTGCCTTTTTCTTGAATCTTTTTTTTTTTTTTAATCATTGGCATCTGAACCTGTAGCTCTCTCTGGCAGTGTTGTGTGGTTTTAAATGTCATGTGAGCTGAGTTACTGACCTCAGCCTACTCCAGCTGGAGGTGTGATCCAGCGATGTCCAGTCTTGAGGGTCCCTGCTAGTTCTAGCAGTCAATGACTTCTCTCTTGTTTCTTTTTGTTTGAAAGAAAAAGGGTCACTTTTTGGCTATGGAGTTGCATCTTGAAATATTTGACAAATTACATAGAGCTGAAGCAGGATACAAGTTTGACATCTTAAAATCACAGTGTTGGGGCTTGAAAGGACAGCATTGGCATTGCAGCTAAGTTGGAGTGTGAGGAAGTGCCTTCTCTAGGGCAAGGAATTGCTTCTGTTAATGTGAGTTGCTCCCTTCCAGTCAGAATTTCCTTAGCATTAGCAAGTGACGCCTGAATTAATCTCAGGTAGGACTTCTGACTCTGCAAGAATTATTTTTGTGCAGAGGTTTAGGAGACTTTTCTTCTGAATGTCCTTCTTCCCACTTGTTTTATTGTTACTGTTTTTTTTTCTCTTTTTAATTTTTTTTTTTTTTTAATAGAGACAGGGTCTCACTATGTTGCTCAGGCAGGTCTCAAACTCTTGGGCTCAAGGATCCTCCTGCCTCAGCCTCCCAAAGTGCTGGGATTATAGATGTGAACCATTGTGCCTGGCCCTGTTACTGTTTTTTTAACATGAGTTACTTATGATCATATTTTCATTCTTTTTTAAAAAGGTGGGAGTTTTCTTAACTTTTCCTTAATTAAAAAGTGGAATGCATCTTAATATTTTCCTTTTTTTACTCATGTTTCTTTCCAAGGAGGGAAAAACATCTTTATTGTGACAGAATTTAACATATTTTAGGCCATATTAAAATATCGATAAATGTATTAATCAATGAAGATAGTTTATAGAGAAAAATATATACCATTTGATTAATAAATGTATGTTATTGGAAAAATGAACTGCTGTAAGAATTGCTAACATTGTATTGGAAAATGAATGTACTAAGCTAAGAAACAGTGAGAAACTCATATTTAGGGCCATCAACCTTTTTTTTTTAAAAAATCCCTTCTAATTTATTAATATCTAGTCTAATAAACCCTGATTTATAGGGTTTCTGTACCTTTTTTGACTATCCACTCTTAATATTGTACACTATGACAAAATCCTTTGTCTCCATTATTGATGAAATGGAAGCAGACATTTTTTTTTTTTTTTTGTTTGTTGGTGTTCTCTGAGTGGTGAAGGCCCAGGGAGAATGTTTTGTTTGGTGGTCACTTAGCATTTGAAAGCATCCACTTCCATGTGAAATGTGATTTAGCTGGGTATCTTATAAAATCTGAAATCCAGGTGGGATGTGGTGGCGCACACCTGTAATCCCAGCACTTTGGGAGGCTGAGGCAGGTGGATCACAAGGTCAGGAGATCGAGACCAGCCTGGTCAACATGGTGAAACCCCGTCTCTACTAAAAATACAAAAATTAGCTTGGATGTGGTGGGTGCCTGTAGGTAATCCCAGCCACTTGGGAGGCTGAGGCAGGAGAATCGCTTGAACCCAGGAGGCGAAGGTTGCAATGAGCTGAGATCACACCACTGTACTCCAG
>PVKP010040335.1:0-19555 GCA_004027715.1 Plecturocebus donacophilus
ACCATCACCATAATCCAAATTTAGGACATTTCTTTTCTTTTTTTTTTTTCTTTTTTTTTGAGTCAGAGTTTCCCTCTTGTTGCACAGGCTGGAGTGCAATGGCACGATCTCAGCTCATGGCAACCTCCACCTCCTGGGTTCAAGTGATTCTTCTGCCTCAGCCTCCTGAGTAGCTGGGATTACAGATGTACACCACCATGCCTGAGTAATTTTGTATTTTTTTTTTTAGTAGAGATGGGGTTTCTCCATGTTGGTCAGGCTGATCTCAAACTCCCGACCTCAGGTGATGCGCCTGCCTCAGCTGCCCAAACTGCTGGGATTACAGGCGTCAGCTACCATACCTGGCCAAACTCAGGTTTCTTAATACCACTGTAAATGGTAATTTTTATTGAGGGCCTGCTATGTGCTGAGCACAGTCCTGGGTACTTGCTTAGTCTTTAATCCACAGTGTGGAAATAGCTTTATGCAATGAAACAGGGCCTTCCTTCATGCAAAGCAATAGAGGCCAGACTTGAGATCTGCCTGCCTCTTCCTGATATCGTAGATGTTTAAGAGCAGAGCTTAGTCACTTTGGATACATCCAAATTGACAGGAGATACCACCTTGGAAGAGTCACACAGGAAACTATTAATCATAATTATAAGACATCTTTATGGCAAGATGTGAATAGTAAGAGTTTTGTGATGTTAATGGACTTCTCAGAGTCTATTTATTTGAGAAGTGAGAGACTGGGCTACAGCATGGGTTCTCAACTTCAGCACTACTGACATTTTAGACTGGATAAGTCTTTGTTGTGGGACAGATTCTGTACACTGGAGGATACTTAGCAGCATCCTTGCATAGGGTCCACTGCCACGCTGGCTGCCAGATATAGGGTCTAGCCCTACAGGGTTCTGTGAGCCTGTCCTGGCTGGTGCAGAGATGAGAAATTGTAGAAATAAAAGACACAAGACACAGAGCTAGAGAAAAGAGAGTTTGGGCCTAGGGGTCCACCGCTAAGCAAATCGCAGAGATCGCAGTGGCCCCCAATGCCAGGATGCTCTCACTTTTATTAAGTTGCACATCTGGGGGCAGGGTAGATAGGGCATGGCAGTGATAGGGTCAAGTACATCACGTGTCATTCAGGGCCTCAGGAATTTCTGGTACCCGAAGTAAGGTAAGGAGCATAATGCATCAGCACATTTTCCATACCTATCAATAAAGAACAAAAACATTAAGATTTATATTACTATTACTGATTATCTTTAAAAAAAAAAAAAAAAAAAAAGGAACCAGGTGCAGAAACAGAACATGAGAGTAGACATGGAATATGACCACTGAAGCACAGCATCACATAGAGACAGTTAAGCCCCTGGATGTCTGCGGGCCTACCTGACAGCTGTCAGGCCTTACTACAAGAGCTTGGAGAAGTGGAGTTTTCTCCTAACTCCTCCGAGGAAGGAGATGTCTCAGTCATCTTGGACGTCTCCTTCCCTAGCTGTCTAAACAGCGGATGCTTTCCCAGCGCTGGCGCTGCTGCACAGCCAAGGTGCCCTCCAGCAGCCCTAATGCGGGTGTGACAGATGGCTTAAAGCATCTTGCCTTAGTGTCATTCATTTCACAATGTCACCCCAGGTTCACACTTCCGACCTGAGAGGCATTAGTAAAAGAGTTCGGATAACCTGTGAATAATAACTAATACGGTTATATTTCTAGTTAGTTTCTTCTTCATTATTTATATGGAAATAGGCTGAGGCCTTTTGCTCCTGCCTCGGCACTTATGGGATCTCCCCCCTATATCCTTGGCTTCTATCCAATAGATGCCAGTTGCATTTACCCCTCCCCAATGTTGTGACAAACAAAAAATGTCTCCAGACATTGCCAAATATCCACTGAAAGAATAAAAAAGTAGGAGCAAGATAGCCCCTGGTTGAGAACCACCGGACTAGGTGATCTTCAAGATCCCTTCCTTCTCTGACAATCTGTAACTCTGGGAACTGAGGCCAGGACATTACTAGGAGAAAAGAGTAAATGCAAGGAGCAGTGAGCTGGGGGATTTCCCTCCATCCTTCTGAAGCAGGGCCAGGAGACAGGACAGTGACTGTGTTGGGAACAGTCTCTCTTGAAGTGAAGTCTCCTTTAACTGAGTAACTCCCATCTTCACTGCAGCTTCTGTACCTAAGAAGGCAGCTCTTGAAGATGCCAAGCCAGTACCTGAAGCACCTGGGACAATGGAATGCAGCAAAGGCCTGTCCGAGGAGCTAGGCACCCACCTAGAGGAGAAGAAAACCCCAGAAAGCTCCTTGGGCTCTCAACATTCAAGTGAATTAGAGAAGAGGCCAAATCCGGAGAATGTGGTGGAGGAGGGACAAGAGGCTGACCAGGCGGTGTCCAGCACCCTACAGGAGAGCCCTGGGGCCAGAGCCGAAGCTGTGATTCTCCATGAGATGGTAAGGTACACTCTCCGCCTGCTCCAACCAGGTGGAGTTCTTTTTTCCCAAGGGCTCTTGGTACAATTTAAAGTAGATTGAAAAAAAATTTTTTTTTGAAAAATCAGTTTCTGCCAAAGGGACTTTAAGAGACAAACTTATAATGAAGGTCTGAGCTTTGTTTTGCAGTAGACTTTACAGAAGTCCTGCAGTGATGGGGAAACGTCCTGCTCAGATTCCCTAGGACAGACTGAACTCTAAATATTCCTGACCTGAGGTCACCATAAGCCAGTAACATGTCCTTGGAATGCAATGACATTCAATCCCAGAAGCAGCACAAAAACTGCTTGTCATATCCCAGTCCCAAATACCATGATCATTCACAGAGTTCAGCCTTCTTCCAAACATCCTGGATGGGCAGTTGTCTATACTTATTTCCAAAACCAGAAATATTTCCTCCTGTGGCCTCTGGAGAAGTTAAAATGCAATGCTGGAGCTGACTAAACCTTGTCCACTTTTTACAGGTGGAATTTTCCAAGAAGGTTTTTATGGGATGTCCTTCCATAGAAGGTGTGAGGAGGTTTTCCAGGGATACCCAAAGAGGAGTCCTGCATTTGGGAGGCAGCTCTGTGATCAGAGGAGGGTCCCAGAAAGGAGGGTGCCTTTGAACTTGCTTCCAGAGTCTTGGTTTTCAGGACACGCACAAAAGAACCATGTGCTGAGAGTTAGGGCAGAGTGGGGCGCCATGGAGGCCTCAGAACGGCCCAGTCTCTATAAGATCTGTTTGCATTTGTAGAAGGGGAAAGATGAAGAGATTCATATGACGATTGATTGAATTCTTACGGGGAAGACCCTGTAAGAATGAATGGCATCGCTTTGAGAAGCAGGTCAGTTAGTGCTGGAAAGAGAACCAGGTGGCTTCAAGGGAACAAGTAAAGGCATCAGTTCATTCATTCATTCAAAACATTTGACGTGAACTTTTTGACAGGCACTGGCATCACTGTAGTGATGCCAGCCTTCTAGTGAACCTGACGTTAAATGAAACCAGGGATTTTGTTTGTTTTATAAGCAACGGTGCACAGAGATTAAGTACTTATGTTCTAGTGTAGACAGACCTGGATTTCAATCCTGATGTGCTGCTGTATGACTTAGGTAAATTGTTTAATCTATTTGAACCTAGACCTCTCATCTATAAAATGGAAGTAATTATAGTAGTGTTTATCTCCTAGAGTGGTTGGGAAAATTACACAAGATACAGGTAAAGTATGTGATGGTGCATGGTGAGCACTCACACAGCCACAGGTATTATCGGTGCTGCATCCTGTATTTGCTGAGTTGGCACAGGCTGGCGCTGCCAGCCCCTTCCTTCTCACTGGAAACACTGATGTCAGCGCCCAAAGTACTTGGTTCTAAGACAATGAGTTTATTGATGTTTTTCAGGATGAAGATGATCTGGCCAATGCCCTGATCTGGCCCGAGATTCAACAGGAGCTGAAAATCATTGAATCTGAGGAGGAGCTCTCATCGTTGCCACCACCTGCTCTGAAGACCAGCCCAATTCAGCCTATTCTTGAGTCGAGCCTGGGGCCCGTTGCTCCCCCAGAGCCTCCTGGGAGCTTACCTTGTGGCTCCCTCTCTGCTTCAGGCTCCACCCCTCTGGAGGTGTGGACTAGGGATCCAGCCAATCAGAGCACACACGGGGCTTCCACAGCAGCCAACAGAGAGAAACCGGAGCTTGAGCAGGGCGTGCATTCAAACCTCGCCAGCCTGGCTCCTCTGGAAATAGTTCCGTTTGAGACCGCGTCTCCTCAAGCAACAGGAAAAGTGGGAGGCCCAGGGAGTCTGTCTCCTTCAGTCCCACCGGCTGCTCCCCCTCCAACTCCTCTGGAAGAGGCACCTCCAGTCCAGCTTTCAAAGGGCAGCCCAGAGAGAGAAGACTTATCCAGGAAATTAGGGACATATCCCTACATAGACCAGCGGGAGTCCCAAGACAGCCCTGGGATCTCTAGCCCCTGTCAGGGAGAAGAGGCCACCCCAAGACAAAATGACAGGCAAAATTCAAAGAATGCTGCTTCTGAGGGGAAAAGATGTGGTTTTCCAAGCCCAACCAGGGAGGCTGAGATCACCTCACAAGGAGAGGAGGATGTAGTCCATTCAGTACAGGAGCCTTCAGACTGTGACGAAGATGACACTGTGACAGACATTGCCCAGCATGGCCTGGAGATGGTGGAGCCCTGGGAGGAGCCCCAGTGGGTGACCAGTCCCCTTCACTCCCCGACCCTGAAAGACGTGCACGAGACCCAGGTACAGGGCCTTCAGGGTCTCCGATTGGAGAAGAGGCTTTCCCACAGGCCCAGCCTTCGTCAGAGCCATTCTCTAGATAGCAAACCCCCAGTTAAAAGCCAGTGGACTCTCGAGGTTCCCTCCTCCAGCAGCTGTGCTAATCTTGAAACAGACAGGAATTCTGACCCTCTGCAGCCCCAGACACCCAGGAGAGAGATTACTGGATGGGATGAGAAAGCCCTGAGGTCCTTCAGAGAGTTCTCTGGCCTCAAAGGGGCAGAGGCTCTTCCCAACCAGAAGGGACTGAGTGGTGTGCAAACCAAGCCAGCAGAAACCAGCCCCATTAGCCTAGCAGAGGGAAAGGAGCTGGGGATACACCTGGGGCACAGCAGTCCACAGATTAGGCAGGGTGGTGTTCCTGGGCCAGAGAGCAGCAAGGAGAGTTCACCCAGTATGCAGGACAGCCCTTCGCCTGGAGAGCACCCCGCAAAGTTACAGCTGAAGAGCACAGAGTGTGGGCCCCCAAAAGGGAAAAACAGGCCTTCTTCCCTCAACTTGGATCCTGCTATTCCCATTGCTGACCTCTTCTGGTTTGAGAATGCAGCCTCATTTAGTTCACCTGGAATGCAGGTCTCTGAGCCAGGAGACCCAAAGGTCACATGGATGACCTCATCTTACTGTAAAGCAGACCCCTGGAGGGTTTACTCCCAGGACCCCCAGGACCCCCAGGACCTGGACATTGTGGCTCATGTGCTGACAGGCCGCCGTAACTCAGCTCCTGTGAGTGTGTCAGCTGTGAGAACCTCCTTCATGGTCAAAATGTGCCAGGCCAGGGCGGTCCCAGTCATCCCACCCAAGATTCAGTACACCCAGATCCCACAGCCCCTGCCCTCTCAGAGCTCAGAGGAGAGTGGGGCTCTGCCTCTGGAGAGGAGCCAAGAGGAACCCAGCTCAACCAGTGGGACCACTCAGAAACCTGCCAAAGATGATTCTCCCTCCTCCCTGGAAAGCCCAAAGGAAGAAAAACCAAATCAAGATCCCGGTGCCATTAAGTCCTCACCAGTGGATGCCACTGCACCCTGCCTGTGTGAGGGACCCACCCTTTCTCTAGAACCAGGCTCTCCTAACCTACTCTCGATGCAGGACGCAACAGTGCAATGCAGAAAGCGCACTTCAGAGACAGAGCCATCTGGGGACAACCTTCTTTCTTCAAAACTGGAGCGACCATCTGGGGGATCTAAGCCTTTCCACAGATCAAGGCCAGGAAGACCTCAGAGCCTAATCTTATTCAGTCCTCCTTTCCCCGTTATGGACCACCTGCCCCCCTCATCCACAGTGACAGATTCCAAAGTCCTGCTGTCCCCTATCAGAAGTCCCACCCAGACAGTTTCCCCTGGCCTTCTTCGTGGAGAGCTGGCAGAAAACACATGGGTCACAGCAGAAGGGGTTACACTTAGGAATAAAATGACCATCCCTAAGAATGGCCAGAGACTAGAGACCTCAACCAGCTGTTTTTACCAGCCCCAGCGCAGATCGGTGATTCTGGATGGAAGAAGTGGGAGACAAATAGAATGATTTCAGTTCACCTGCTCGTGTCTGAAAAAAATTGTAATTCATCTGAAAGTTACTACAGGGCCAGCTTGCCATATTCCAGGCATAGGTTATCAAGCTTGGGCTTATTTTCTTTCTTCAGCCTTTTGACCACTTATTAATTATTCCATTTGCCAGAAGAGTGGTCAAAGGAAAAACAAGAGATGAAATTTAGTTAAGTCTATGTGAGCAAGTGAGACAAGGTTAGGTAAGGGAAGAGGATGGAATGCTTGCCTCCAGTGAACTTTGGAGCTTGAATGTGAGTTGGATTGCTCCCCTATTTCTATTATCTATTACTCTTGAGAGCTGGCTGTCCTTTGAAAGAAAGAAATAATGTTCTTTGAAAGAAAGAAAAATATCTTGCTGTGTCAAACCTCAAAACGTTGCTATTGAGGTTAGAGGGCCTCCTCTTCATGCTTTTCAATGCTCTTTAAAATGTGTCCTTTTAGACCAGTTTTCTAATAAACTTTGTAAAGCGTACTATCCAAAATAGAAGCAGATCTGGAAATGCAAACTAACGTGCACTTAGATATCCAAGTGGGTGAGCTTACCCACTGTTACCCATGCTCTTTCCCTGGAATCCCTGGAGACCTGTCCAAGATGACTTCTGTATACCAGCATAGAAAATCAGAATCAAGAGCAAACTATGAGAATGGCACAATTCAAGAAGACTTTCTGGCTCTGGCTTTTAATAATTTGGGACTCCAACTGCCACTCTACTGGACTGTGATTTATAAATCTAGTAGCTACACAGGGGTGGAGGCTGAGCTGAGGATTACCATAATGAAATGTTGCTAAATCTTCATTTAGGTGTGCAATCGTGAAGTCAAGACATCTGCTTTCTTTACAATATCAGAGTCCAAGAACAGGATGTCATCACAGATAAAAGCCTCACACAAAGGCAGAACTACACTCCAAATTTAATGTCTTTGAATTGGTGGGGCACTAGCAGAAAATACTTCTAGCTCAGCTTTACTCTTCTTCTACACTAGGCTGGGCCCAGCAGTACAGGAGAGGATGAAGGGAGGAGCTCCAGGAGGTGAGGGAAGAGCCCTAGCAGGGTGGCCATCACAACTACTCACTGAGAGTTGCCCTTCTTAAAAATGTATTTTATTTTAGCCAGTAGGTTGCTTCCTTTCTTCTTTTCTCTCCACTGCTCAAGAACAGATTTAAGGCCAGGTGCAGTGGCTCACATCTGTAATCCCAACACTTTGGGAGGCTGAGATGGGTGGATTGCTTGAGCCCAGTTCAAGACCAGCTTGGGCAATACAGCAAAACCCTAGCTCTTAAAAAATAGAAGCTTGAGGAGCCCCTCTCCCTTCCATAATTCCCCTCATCCACTGCCCACTCCAGGCACACACTCAAACTTGCTCTTCAACTCTGTATACAAGCAGAAGCAATAAACCAATCTGATTTTCTTTTCAATTATTTAGAACTTTCAATGGTTCTTTTCTTTCCAGCTGATGAGAGAGAGGAGAACTAATATACTTGCTGGCGTGCTTTTGGTGCTCCCCAAAAAAGGACTTCACAAGGCATCTCTTCTCAGGTTCAAGCCTGGCTGAATTCTGTCCAGAAGCTCAGTCATTGCAGGAATTTCTCTAAGGGCTGGTAGTACCTCTGGGTAGGCGTCACAACCAAAGTTGGTTCTGGGCATAGTGGGGGCTAAGATGAAGTTACCTCCTCCAATGAGAAATTGAGGGCTGATGCCCTGCAACAGACATATATTCATCTCTCTCTGTTCCTCCCTCCCTGATAAGCCTTAAAAACAGTTTTGAAATCTTGTTCTGTACCTTTCAAGCCAGTGTCTTTGGCGAGAGTCAGCCCTGCCTTGAGAGCACTGAGTGAGCAATGCCTTTCCTCATTGTTTTGGCCTTCTCTTGGGTAAGCAAGACATTGGACCAACAGCCAATGAGATACGAACCTGTAAGAAAAGTCCTAGAATATAGTATTGTTCCCCTAGGCCAGCAAAGTGAAGAAATATAGTGGTGACAGATGAGAAAGGCCGGTTCCAGAGATCTGAAATGTACCTTCCTACCTTATCAGAAAATGTGGCAGACAGGTTTGATGTGGGTCTCAGTGCTCCTGCGGTGTCCACACTTTGCTAAGGACCATGTTCTAGTTAGAATGCAAGGGAGGGAAAGAACTGCACTTTGTTTCACTATCAGAACTCTGAGCCAAATAATGAAATATGTAAACGATTTTATGATTATTTTAAATGTTTGTAACATTTATAAGATATATTTTTATTTGGGGATAGACTGAGAAGCCACCATTTACATATTAACAAGTGACTTCAGTTCTGAGGGTTGAAGTGCCTATGTGGATTTATAAAGTGGTTGCATGATCTTTTAGACTCTGACATTTATAGCATCACCTTCAGAAACACAATTCTGTGGATGTCATCATGAGACACACTGACAGCTGTGGAGATAGTCCCTACTGTCAGCTTTCCTTGCCAGTCAAGTCCAGAAGGCCTTAGAAGCTGACTCACCTTCTCAGTCAGTGTCCCACTGCCCAAGGGCGGACCTCCGCTTTGACTTGTGCCCAGCCTGCCAGCCATCACAAAGGCATTCATAAACTTCCTGTGGTCTGGGCTATCCTGGTGCTGATGAAATTCCATTCTAAAGAAAGAAAACTCATATTTTGCCCTAAGTTATTCCCCCAAATGCCCTGGGATTACCTATTTCACCACCCACTTGAGTCTCTGAAAAATGAATCCCCTAAGAATGACTAGATGGGAATCGGAGAGTCTGATTTCATTCAGGAGAGGGACAGAACAGGAGCTGCTGTTTTTAGGAGGATTTACCTGGTGCCCTAGAAAGGGCCGTGGAATCAGATTCTCAGAGGGCTTCTTCAAATCAGCTGTCATCCTCAAGATGGGGTTGGAGGGTGAGGCGTGGATGTTAAATGATGAATTTGAAGTGAAATGCATGCATGTACCAGTGTTTTCTTTCAGCATTAGTGGTTGCTTAAGAAAATAATAACCTATATTTTCTACTACACTTGCAATATGAAGAGACCTGACCAAGAACCCCATTAAGACACCTAACCTAATCTAAACCCTAAAATTCAAAATATTATCCAAGTCAAATTTCTAGACTCTGGGAACATTAAAAATGTAAATATCATCATCCTCAACAAATATGTATTGAGAGTTTAGTAGTAGTGCACTGGGTACCTTAGCAGTCCCAACTCATTCAAGAATCTAATGAAAAAGGGAGAGGGATGGCAGCAAATGAAACAGCCCATAAACAACCAGAAGCAAAGGTGAGAACCATTAAGGTGCCAAACAAAAGCAGAAGGGGAAAAAGTGTGGCAAGCAACATCTTTTAATAGGATCACTGATGGTAATCAAGTGACCTACTAACTTCAAATAATTAAACACAAAAATCCAATAGAACAGCCCAGTGAGACACTCAGGTGTTGAGAACTTTGCTTTGATTTAGAAAATTAGAGTGGCAACTAGGTATAATAAGTAGTTCTGAGGTTTTGTGTGATCATAATTGGTTTGGTGAAGTGTTAGATTTCTGCAAATGAGCCAGGTAAGATCAGTATTCCATACTGCTTGAAAAGGGGATTTTAGAGACTTCTGTCATCACAAAGCAGGTTAACTCCTAGTTAATGATGAAGCAGTAGGCCCAAGATAAACTGTTCATTTCAAGATTAATTTTCTTTCAGTGTTTGGCATATGATAATCACATTTGGCTAAAATTTGACGGGACAGTCATTTGCCTACACAGGCCTTGCGTTCCTGCATGAAGAGATACTGGGGAGCATATGATTATTTTTCCAGTATTGGAGTGGGAGATGTTTGCAGTAGGTCCAGTTCCCACTAGGATTTATTTGGGCCATATTCTGTCATGGCCAGTCCTATCTGATGACGACATGAATCTTGGGGTTAAGCATTGCTTAGATTATGATTTTAGACATGTCCAACAGAAAGGCCAGCTCAAAATGTGGCATGACAAAGAATATGTGCTCTAGTACCAAGACCTTTCCTAGTGAAAGTGGGCCAGAAGAGGGAACAAGCATCTTTCCAAGCCTGGAGAGGAGGGGGCGATGGTGGAAGGGTGATTGCCTGAAATCAGTGCCAGTAAAGATAGCATAAAATTGGGGGCCACCACAGATTGGCTGGCTAATGTGTGGATCATTTAGTAGTCTTGAGGTACATTAATAATACAGAGATTACTTTTCCATAAGGGTAAGGAGGATGTAGTTAAATGTAAGAAGCATACAAGGTCCATAGCAATATGTTCTACTGGATAAATCGCAATGCTTTGCAGTAACTTAATGCCATAATACTTTCTGGCTTATAATTCTGCAAAGTAAAGCACTTTTTCAAAGGAGTCTATTGGAAAACCACATAATTTCAGCTGTGTTTTAAGCTCTACAAATATGTTTCCAAAGATGTAATCAAAATGTAATTCTATTGATTAAAAATATAAATATTAAAACTATCCATAGAGACATTTAAGTGTAATTAAAACAGATTGTTATGCTTTAAAAACATACTCTAATAAATGATATAAAATATAATGCTTATGATGGAACAAGGAACTAGAGGAGGACATGGGCTCCCCAAAATCAATAATCAGAGAAGTAGACTATATGCACCAGGCTCATTGTTTTAGCTTGTTCTGTTTGATGTCATTTTTTGTTACTTCAATGTTTGGTCTCACAGAAAAGTCCCTGATGATTTGTTTCAGTATCTTTTTCTTGTTTTTGCTATTTTACATACTAATGATTGTCAGATGTGTGCAACTTCAGCCTCTTACTGTTGCAGTCATAGTCATTTCACTCAAGAAACCCAGTGTAGTAAGTCCAGGATATCATAATGAAAAATGAGAAGGAACAAAAGCTCATTGCTTCTCAAAACTCCACAGCTTATGGAGTAACATGGGTCCACCTGCACAGATGTGAACTCAATTTTCCTATTACTTGAATCAGTCAAAGGGGACTCTTCTTTTTTTGAGTGATTATGTTAATGATGCTCTGGGGGAAAGGCAAACATTTGTTATCCTGGCATATATCCTGTTATATATATAACCAACAAGGCAGGGAAGGGGAGGTGAACAATCATACAACCTAGGTCCACAACCTAGTGATATTTGCAGTGAAATATTTGCAGTGATATTTCCCCTTTCAGGACAAAAACACTACCATTTTGGCAACAACTTTCTATTTAGAAGCTTACTCTCCTCGGGCCAGCTCCTCCTATCCTTCACTACTGCCCTAAATGCCTTTTTCTCTTATATATTCCCAGATCCCCATACGCTTTGGTTTCTCTACTGAATCTCCCTCAACCCCACTCCAGCAGTTTCCCCTCACTTCCAGTCTTTCCCCCTGTTCTCTGGAGTCACTCTTTCCTTATAAACTCCCCTGCAGCCCCTCTCTCTTCACTGAATATTGTTGCCATTTCCTGGACTTCAAGAAAACTCAGGTGAGAACACCTCTTTCCCTGCATAAAAGACTGCACATGTGCACATGCTCCCTTACTACGCAGACTTGTGCAAAGGGTCAGAGGATATTCTCCCAGGTCCTCACTTCTGCACCATTGCTTTTTCCCATCCCATATAAAAATCTCTCGTTACCAAAATGTATGGATCCAACTATTTTAACTTTTTTTATCATTTGTGTCCATGGTATAGTTAATGTCCCAGATTCCCCAGTCTTGGGTACCAAGCAACCTGTTTCCTTCTACCTCATGTCCCACCATCATCCTGGATGACTTCAGTATTCTAGAGGAAAGCCCACTCACCCAATACCCTTGCCGTAATTACTTGCATCTTTTTACCTCAACTCAGTTTTGAACATCTGCTTCTAGGGTTACACATCAGGCTATTTCACAATACAGAATTTTGTGATCCTAAATTCCCATTTTCCTTTTTCAGAACTTTCTCTAGCCTTACTACTTTATTCCTTGTATTTGTGCAAGATTACCATATCTGCCCCCTGCCCCAGCCTACTCTGATAGACAGCACTCCCACCACTCTTCATACTTCTTTCCCTAGCCTTTCCAGACCTAAGGCACATCATCCCCATTCTCAACCAGGACCATTAACTCCCTTAACTACTAGTCCTTCAGCCACACCTGCTTGACAAATCTCCAACCTAGAACCTGGACTCTAATGACACATCTCTGCCCTTTAACTGTGTCTGTCAGTTAGATCAGAGAAAACAAAAAATCCACGATAATGAGAGCTTGTAGATATTTGTGGTCCACCACCTCAACAGCAGCCTCATTTCCAAAACCTACAGTGGCTATTCCACTATTCTTGACTCTCTCCTAGACAGCTGTTTCTATCCCACAAACAAGTAACTCTTCTTGCTTCATGGGTTTATAATATCAGACATCTTTTTTCAAGCTCCCACTGCTATTTCTCCTTACCCATATATGTGTGTACCTAACCTCCTTCTAGTTCAGAGGAAGTGTTACCCCTCTTCCCAAGAGCTCCCAGGCTTCTGTGTTCCCATTCTCCTTTCATCCATTATCCTTCCCTACGTATTCAGGCTTGCCCTCTTTGATCTTCTATCTATCAGCATATAAACATGCCAAAGTCTCTTCTATCTTAAAAGTCTTCCTCAATTCTATCTACCTTTACCACCCTGTGTCTAGGTTCTTGGAAGAGTAATCAGTGTCATCAATGCTCAATTTCTCCTGTTTCATTACAATTCACTATTCTGGACCAACTGCAGCCTGACCTCAGCCCACATAGCTCTGCTAAAATTTCTCTGCTAATGTCACCAATAGTCTAATATCCAAATCCAACATTCACTTCTCAGTCTCTAGACTTCCCTGTTATATGTGATCCTATTGATCATTCCTCTTTTGAAACTTTTTCTACTTTGCCTCCTTCCATGACCATTCATTTTCTTAGCTTCATTCACTTAAAAGTTTCCTCTTCCTGGCTGGGCATGGTGGCTTATGCCTGCAATCGCAGCACTTTGGGAGGCCACGACAAAAGAATTTCTGGAGCCCAGGAGTTCAAGACCAGCCTGGGCAACACAGGAAGACCCCGTCTCTACAAAAAAATACAAAAATTATCCAGGTGTGGTAGCACACATCTGTAATCCCAGCTACTAGGTAGGCTGAGGTAGGAGAATCATCTGAGCCTGGGCGACAGAGCAAGACTCTGTCTCCCCAAAAAAAGTTTCCGTTAAAGCTGTTATTCACCAGAATTCTGTCCTTCTTTCCCTTTTCACTTCATATGCTTCTTTCCCTTTTCACTTCATATGCTTTCCCTGAACTATCTTATTTATGCCCATAGCTGCTTCTACCACCCTCACACTGGTGACCCCCCTCACCACTATTTTCTCTTGCATGGAAATTGAAAATATATATTGTATACTTTTATTGGGGGTACATGCTGATATTACAATTTGTGAATATAATGTGAAATAATTAAATTGAGCTGGTTAAAATTTTTGTGGTGAGAACATTTGGAATTCTCAGCACTTTTGAAATGTGTAATACTCTATTAAACTGTGTTCACCATGCTGTGCAATAGAACTAAAAAGAAGACCATATTCCTTCTGAGATATTGTATAATTTGACCATCACCTCCCCAGCCTCTGTAATTACCATTCTACTCTCTGCTTCTATGAGTTCAATGGCTTTAGATTTCATATATAAGTGAGAACATGCCGTATATGTTTTTCTGTGCCTGGCTTATTTCACTTAGCATAATGTTCTTCAGTTCCATCCATGCTGTCACAAATGACAGTACTTCTTTTTTTTTTTTAAAGAGTGAGTAATATTCCATTATGTATACATAACACATTTTCATTATCCATTCATCTGTTCGTGGACACTTAGGTTGACACCACAATTTGGCTGTTGTGAATAGTGCTGCAATGAACATGTGAGTACAGACATCTCTTCAACAAACTGACTTCAAATCTTTTGGATAAATACCCAGAAGAGAGATTCCTAGATCATATGGTAATTCTATTTTTAACCTTTGTGGAACCTCCATACAGTTTCCCATATGGCTATATTAATTTACATTCCCATCAACAGTATTCAAGGGTTCCCTTTTCTCCACATCCTTGCTAAAATTTATCTTTTGTCTTTTTTATAATAGACATTCTGAAAAGTGCAATGATATCTTGTAGTTTTAAGTTGCACATCCCTATTAACAATATTGTGCAATATTTCATATGTCTGTTGGCCATTTTAATGTCTACCTTGAAAAATATCTATTTTAATCCCTTGCCTATCTTTTCATTCAGTTTTTGTTTTCTTACAATTGAGTTGTTTAAGCTCCTTATATATTTTGGAGATTAACTCTATATTGGGTGTATAGCTTGCAGAAATTTTCTCACAAACTATAGGTTGTCTCTGCACACTTAACTGTTTCCTTTGTGGTGCAGAATCTTTTTAGTTTGATGTAATTCCATTTGTCTGTTTTTGCTTTTGGGATCAAATCCAAAAATTCATCGCACAGATCAATGTCATGGAGTTTTCCTCCTTTTTGTATAGTAGTTTTATAGTTTCAGGTCCTACAGTCACATCTCTTCATCTATTTTATGTTGATTTTTGTATATGGTGTGAAATAAGAGTTCCATTTCATTTTTCTGCATGTGGATATCCAGTTTACCCAATACCACCTATTACAGAGACTATTCTTTTCCTACTGGGTATTCTTGGAACCTTTGTAAAATCAACTGATTGTACATGTGTGGGTTCATTTCTGGACTCTCTATTCTATTCCATTAGTCAATAGGTCTATTTTTGCCAGTACTGTACTGTTTTAATTGTTATAGCTTTGTAGTACAGTTTGAAATCAAGTAGTGTGGCATCTCCAGGCTTGTTATTTTTGCTTGATTGCCTTGGCCATTTGGGGGGGGTTGTGGTTTTGTATGAATTTTAGGATTATTTTTTCTATTTCTATAAAAATGACATTGGAATCTTGATAGGGATTGTGCTAAATCTATAGATTACTTTGGGTAGTATGGACATTTTAACAATGTCAGTTCTTCCACCCCATAAACACAAGAACTCTTTCCACTTATTTGTATCACCTTCAATTTATTTCATCAACATTTTATGGTTTTGGGTGCACAGGTCTTTCAAGTCCTTAGTTAAATTTATCCCTAAGTATTTCTTTTTGTAGCTGTTGTAAGTGGGATTTTTCTCTTGATTTCTTTTCAGATAGTTTGTTGTTAGTATATATAAATGCTACTGATTTTGTGTATCAATTTTGTGTCCTGCAACATTACTCTATTTAATAGTTTTAACAGTTTTTTGGTGGACACCGTTGAGTTTTCTATACATAAGATTATGTCATTTTAGCAAGCTGACAGTCTCATTTGTTCCTTTCTATTTGGGTGCTATTTATTTCTTTCTCTTGCCTAATTGCTCAGGCAAAGGTTTCCAATACTGTATTTAGAAATGGCAACAGTAAGCATCCTCATGTTGTTCCAGATCTTAGAGGAAAGGCTTTCAATTTTCCATCATTCAGTATAATGTTAGCTATGAGCTTCTCATATGTGGCCTTCACTGTATTGAGGTACATACCTTCTATTCCTTATTTTGGTGAGAGTTATTATCATAAAAGGATGTTGAATTTTGTCAAATGCTTTTTCTTCATCTAATGAGATGATCATATAGGTTTTGTTCTTCATTCTATTAATGTGATGTGTCACATGTATTGATTTGCATATGTTAACCATCCTCATGGGGTATAAATTTCACTTGATCATGATGGTAATCCTTTTAATATGTTGTTGAATTCAGTTTGCTAGTATTTTGCTTAGGATTTTTGCTTCTATGTTCATCAAGGATATTGCCTGTAATTTTCTTTTCTTGTAATTTCCTTGTCTGGCCTTGGTATTATGGTAATACTGCCCTCATAAAGAGTTTGGAAGTACTCCCTCCTCTTCCAATTTTTTTGGAAGAGTTTGAGCAAGATTGGTATTAATTCTTTAAATGTTTAGTATAATTAAGCTGTGAACCCATCAGGTTTTGGGCTTTTCTTTGATGACAGACTTTTTATTACTGATTCAATCTCCTTACTTGTTATTGGTCTGTTCAGATTTTTCTATTTCTTCATTATTTAGTCTTGGTAGGTTACATGCATCTAATAATTTATCCATTTCTTGTAGATTTTCCAATTTGTTGGCATTTGTTTATAGTATTTATTTGTATTTCTGGGGTATCAGCTGTAACGTCCTCTCTTTTGTGATTTATTTGATCTTTTCTTTTTTTCTTAGTCTAAAGGTTTGTCAATTTTATCTTTTCAAAAAAGCAGCTTTTTGTTTCATTGATCTTTTGTATTGCCTTTCTATCTCTTATTTATTTCTGCTATGATCATTATTATTTCCTTCCTTCTGCTAACTTTGGGCTTAATTTGTTCTTTTTCTAGTTCTTTGAGGTATAATTTTAGGTTATTTGATAACTTCCTTTTTGATGGAGGCATTTATTGCTATAAACTATTCTTAGAACTGCTTTTGCTGCATCCCGTAAGTTTTAATATGTTGTGTTTCCATTTTTGTCTCAAGATCCTTTAAAATTTTCCTTTTAATTTCTTCATTGAACCCATTGGTTGTTCAGGAGAATGTTTAATTTCCATGTATTTGTGAATTCTCCAAAATTCCTCTTGGTATTCTTTTCTAGTTTCATACCATTGTGATTGAAAAAGATATTTAATATAATGTCAGTCTTCTTAAATTTGCTGAGGCTTGTTTTGTGCCCTAACATGTGATCTGTTCTGGTGAATGCTCTCTGTGCACTTGTGTGTATTCTGTTGCTGTTGGAAAGTTCTGTACATGTCTGTTAAGTCCGTTTGGTTCAGTGTTGCTCAAGTCTAATGCTTCCTTATTAATTTTGTTTGAATTATCTGTCCATTGTTGAAATGGGGTACTGAAGTCCCCTACTATTATTAACAGTATCTCTGCCTTCAGATCCCTTAACATTTGTGTTATATATTTAGGTACTTCAATATTGAGTGCATATAAATTTACAATTGTTATGTCTTCTTGATGAATTGACCTTTTATCATTATGTGATGTCCTTCTTTATTTTTTTTTTCTGAGTTTTTGACTTAAAGTCTATGTTGTCTAAGTATAGCCACCCACTCTTTTTTGGTTTCCATTTGTGTGGAGTATTCTTTCCCATCCCTTCACCTTCAGTCTATGTCTGAAAATGAGATGAGTCTCTTGTAGGCAGCATATAGTTAGGTCTCATTTTCTCCATTCAGTCACTCTGTGTCTTTTTATTGGATAAATTAATCCATTTACAATCATCAATGTGATTGTTGCTAGGCAAGGACTTATTACTGCCATTCTGTTAGTTGTTTTCTGATTGTTTTGTACATACTTCATTTCTTTCCTCCTCTCTTGCTGTATTCCTTTGTGGTTTGTGTTCTATAGTAGTATGCTTTGAATCCTATTTTTGTTTTGTGCTTATACTAAGATTTTTGCTTTGTAGTTAGCATTAGGCTTACATGGAACATCTTATAACCACCTACTTCAAGCTTATAACAACTTAACTTTGCATATAACTCTATACTTTTACACCATCATTACAATCCAAGAGTATTCTGAATATGGCTCTGTTTTATTTATATGATTGAATTTTGTGCTTGTTTCATGTTATTAATTAGTAAATTTTTGTGTAAGTTTAAAGAATTCCCTTTAGCAATTCCTGCAAGGTCAGTCTAGTGAGGATGAATTCCTTTAGCTTCTGTTTGTCTGGGAAAACAAACTTTTTTTTTTTTTTTTAAACTTCTCCCTCATTTACGAAAGACAGCTTTGCCAGATAAAGTATTGCTGATTGGCAGTTTTTTTGTTTTGTTTTGTTCTCTTCAGCACTCTGAATCTATCATGCTACTCTCTCCTGGCCTGCAGGGTTTCTGCTGAGAACCCTGCTGATGGTTGTATGGCACTCCTTTTTATGTGATATGTTTTCTGCCTCTTCATGCTCTCAAAATTTTTTGTCTTTGATTTTTGATAGTTTATTATGTGTTTTGGTTTACTCCTCGTTGGGTTGAACTTGATTGGAGACCTTTGCAGTTCCGGTACTTGGATGTCAGCATCTACCATAGATAAGAAAGTTTTCAACCATTATTTCTTTAAATGTGCTTTTTGACCACTTTTCTCTTTCTTCTCCTTCCCCAACCGCTATTATGTGAAGATTCGGTCCCTTGATGGTGTTCTGTAATCTGTAGGCTTTTTTTTTTTTTTAGAAATTCTTTTGCTTTTTTGCTCCTGACTAGATAATTTCAAATGTTCTGTCTCTCAACATACTCTTTCTTCTGCTTGAGTCAGCTCTTGAAGGTTTCCATTGAATTTTTCACTCTCTTGAATTTCTGTTCTATTCTTGTTTCTATTTATCAGCTTTCTTGTTTTTGTGTACTGCTTTCAAATTTCATTAAATGTTCTACCTATACATTCATAGTTCACTTAACTTCTTTGGAGGTATTATTCTGGATTCTTCATCCAGTTAATTCATAAATCTCCATTTCTTTGAGGCCTATTATAGGAGCTTTATTAGTTTCTTTTGGAGGTATCATGATTCCCCCATGTGTTCTTGTATTGTTGTCTGTGCATTTGAGGAGACAGCCCCCTCTTCTAGCCTTTACAGGTGTTCTTGGGCAGGGATAGGTCTTCACTGTTTAACCTATGATTCTGGAAGGTCAGCTGACACAACCCCAAGCAGGCAGAGCTTCTTGTGAGTTAGCTCTCTAGCTGACTAAGCCACTGCCTTTGCTCTGTTGAGTGGAGTTGCTGGCTAAGTATTGCAATGACCTCTGTTCAGACTGGCCATAAGATGTATTGCCCGGCTGGTAATTCTGATATTTGGGACCTGTAATTGGGCAGGGCTGTAGAATGGGCTACAAGGTTAGGCAGTGTCACTACTCATAACATGTGTGACCAGAGGCTGTACTCCTTAGAAATGCACAATTAAAGGTTGCCTCCCTGTCAGGATGAAGCCATGGAGTGAAATTTTGACTGAGTTGAATGGCTGTTTGATCTCTGGAATTAAGCAGGTCTAGCCACTTTGCTTCTCTCGGATGTGTGGAGGTGGAAATCTCCGTGCCTGGGCAGGGTCACTGAAAGTGCTTTTTGGCTCATTGGAGCTGCTGCTTGACTTCTAAAGTCAAGGTGGTCTAGCCCCTTCAGCTCTCCAAAATAAAAGGCAGGCATCTCCCTTTCTGGGCAGGATTGTTGGGAGTTGGCTCTGAAGCTAGGCAGGAAGCTAGGGACTCAGGCTAGATTGTACTTCCCAGTGTGTGTGTGTGTGTGTGTGTGTGTGTGTGTGTGTGTGTGTG
>PVKP010040336.1:0-19542 GCA_004027715.1 Plecturocebus donacophilus
TTTTTCTGTCATCTTGCCTTCTTGTTTTATTTCATTGAGTTGATCTTCGACCTCTGATATCCTTTCTTCTGCTTGGTCAATTCGGCTGTTGAAACTTGTGCATGCTTCACGAAGTTCTCGTGTTGTGTTTTTCAGCTCCATCAATTCACTTATGTTCTTCTCTAAGTTGTCCATTCTCGTTAACATTTCATTAAATCTTTCAAGGTTCTTAGTTTCTTTGCATTGGGTTAGAACATGTTCTTTTAGCTCACAGAAGTTTCTTATTATCCACCTTCTGAAGCCTGATTCTGTGATTTCATCACACTCATCCTCCGTCAAGCCTTGTTCTCTTGCTGATGAGGAGCTGCGATCCCCTGTAGGAGGAGAGGCATTCTGATTTCGGGTGTTCTCAGCCTTTTTGCACTGGTTTCTTCCCATTTTCGTAGATTTATCCACCTGTTGTCCTTGTAATTGCCGACTTTCAGATTACGTCTCTGAGTGGACATCTGGCTTGTTGGTGATGAAGCTTTTTCTGTTTCTTAGTTTTCCTTCGGGGGGCGCCCCTTCCCAACAGAGCTGGCGGGTTCAGCTGCGCTTGTTCTCTCCTCAACGCTTCCAATTGCTGTTCTCCTTGTGGGGATGGGACCGGCCGAGCCGGACTTAAAGGGCATCCAGTCCCGTACACTCCACACTGAGAAGCGCCGCGCCGGCCAAAAGAGTCGCGCTGGCGACCCGTGTGGCTTCTTGACCGAGAATCTCCCAGTCTGTGGGCATCAAAAATTCGTCTGCAATTGCGGCGTCCACTCGCTCTCTGCGCTTTCACTGGGAGCTGCAATCCTGAGCTGCTGCTACGTGGCCATCTTGGATCTCTCTCTGCCCGGTGATGAAGTTTTTCTGTTTCTTAGTTTTCCTTTGGCGGACGCCCCTTCCCCACAGAGCCGGACCTTCCCATGTTCGCCGTGCTTGCTGTGAAACTCTCAGTCCTCAGCGCTTCCAATTGCTGTTTTCCTTGTGGGGATGGGACCAGCCGAGCCCGACCGTCCCATATACTCCGCACTGGGAAGCGCCGCGCTAGGGCGCCGGCAAAACAGCCGCGCCGGCCAAAAGAGTCACGCTGGCGACCTGTGTGGCCTGTCTGCCGGGAATCTCCCGGTCTGTGGGCAACAAAAATTCGTCGGAAAGTGCGGTGTCCACTCGTTCTCTGCGCTTTCACTGGGAGCTACATTCCTGAGCTGTTGCTAATCGGCCATCTTGGATCTCTCTCCTCTTTTTCTTTTTTTTAACAGCCCTGCAGAAAAAAATTTTTGAAATTTATGCTTTTTTTTTTTAGTTATAAAAGTAGTGGGAATGAGACTGTTGTGATACGTAGAAAATTTGAAATTGGGTGGTGAAGAACTGTTATGGACCTAAATCCATTTCTGCCTCTAGTTTATGTCTTTTTATTTTTGAGGTGTAGTCTCCCTCTTTGGCTCAGGTTGGAGTGCAGTGGTATGATCTTGGTTCACTGCAACCTCCACCTTCCAGATTCAAGTGATTTGCCTGCCTCAGCCTTCTGAGTAGCTGGTATTACAGGTGTGTGCCACCACACCTGGCTAACTCTTTCTTTTTTTTTTAAGGTGGGGTTTCACCATGTTGGTCAGGCTGGTCTGGGCACACTGGCTCATGCCAGTAATCCCAGCACTTTGGGAGGCTCAGGCAGATGGATCACGTGGTGGCTTACGCCAGTAATCCCAGCACTTTGGGAGGCCGAGGTGGGCGGATCACAAGGTCAGGAGTTGGAGACCAGCCTGACCAACATGGTAAAACCCTGTCTCTACCGAAAATACAAAATTGGTGTAATTTTTTTTTTGTGAAGTCTCTGTGTATGTATATATATATCTTTTGCCTATTGTTTTTATGTTTTGAGATGTAAATTCTTTTTCTAGATGAAAAACTTGTTTTGTCCTTACATTTTTTTCTTTTTTCTTTTTTTAAGAAGATGGTGTTTCACTGTGTTGGTCAGGCTGGTCTTGAACTCCCGATCTCAGGTGATCTGCCCGCCTTGGCCTCTAAAGTGCTTGGATTACAGACGTGAGCCACCACACCCGGCCTCTTTGTTTTTTTTTTTTTTTTTTTTTTGATAAAAATTATATTCCTTTTTTTTTTTTTTTAATAGGATGGTGGTCTCACTTTATTGCTTAGGCTAGTCTTTAACTTCTGGCTTGAAGCATTCCACCTGCCTCAGCTTCTCAAAGTGCTGGTATTATGGTCATGAGCCCCCCTACACCTAGCCTTACTTTATTTTTTAAAAAATTGGTATAAATTTATGGGGTACAAACATAATTTTGTTACATGTATAGATTGCCTAGTGGTGAAGTCAGGGCTTTTAGGGCATCATTTACCCAAATCATATACATTGTACCCATTAAGTAATCTTGCATCATCCCCCTCCTCAACCCTTCCTAGTCTCTTGTCTATCATTTCACACTGTATGTCCATGTGTATGTGTAGTTTCCACTTACTTATTTTTGGAGACGGGTAGATAGATCACTTGATGCCAGGAGTTTGAAATCAGCCTGGCCAACATGGTGAAACCTTGTCTCTACTAAAAATGCAAAAATTAGCTGGATGTGGTAGTGCTGCCTGTAACCTCAGCTACTGGAGTAGCTGAGGCAGGAGAATCACTTGAATCCAGGAGACGGAGGTTGTAGTGAGCTGAGGTCATGCCACTACACTGTAGCTTGGGTGACAGAGCAAGACTCAAAACCTCCTCCCCACCCCCCACACACACGAGACCCTGTCTTTAAAAAAATAAAATGAAGGCTGGGCACGGTGGCTCACGCCTATAATCCTAGCACTTTTGGAGGCTGAGGTGGGTGGATCACTAGGTCAAGAGATCGAGACCATCCTGGTCAACATGGTGAAACCCCGTCTCTACTAAAAATACAAAAAAAAAATTAGCTGGGCATGGTGGCACAGCCTGTAGTCCCAGCTACTCGGGAGGTTGAGGTAGGAGATTTGCTTGAACCCCGGAGGCGGAGGTTGCGGTAAGCTGAGATCGCGCCATTGCACTCCAGCCTGGGTAACAAGAGCGAAACTCTGTCTCAAAAAAATAAAAAATAAAAAAAAAAATGAAATCTTTGCCCAATCCAAGATCATTAAGGTTTTCTCCTAGAAATTTTATAGTTTTAACTTTTTTCTTTTTTTTTTTCTTTTTTCCTCTATTGCAAAGTTTTAACTCTTAAATTTATGTCTGTGATTTTAGTTAATTGTATATGGTGTGAGAAAAGGGTTGAGGTTTGTATTTTGGTATACGGCTACTGAGTTTTTCTGGCACTTTCCCCCCCAAGACATCTAGTTGTAGCATCTAACTATTTTTTCAAGGTTATACATTGACCATTGAATTAACTTGGCTAGAAAATTATTGAACTATATATGTGTAGGTCTGTTTTCTGATTCACTTCTGTTTCATATAGTATATATTTATATATCTATGTCTATATAAATATCACTATCTTTTTTTAATTTATTTTAAAACTATAAGTTAACATCAGCTTTCTTTAAACCTGAGATAATTCAGTCTCCATAGAGACTGTCAAAAATTGCCAATGCCAACTGTATTTCAAGTCATCATGGCGGGATATTGGGAAGAGTTTTCAATTAGCAATAATCGAGCCTCGGATAAACCTCATTGGCTATGATACTGCCACTGCACAAAGCTCACTATCTGTCTTTACCCCGGTACCATACCATATAGATTATGGAAGTCTTGAAATCAGGTAGAGTAATTCTTCAAACTTTATTCCTTTTCAAGTTGTTTTGACTATTCTAGGCCCTTCACATTTCCATATAATTGCTAGAATCAGTTTATTTCTATGAAATTTCTGTTGAGATTTTGATTGTGATTGCATTGAATCGGTTGATCAATTTGGAGAGAATTGGCATCTTAACAGTATTGTTACATTTGTTTCCATGAACACCTTGTATATCTTTTCATTTATTTAGGTCTTATTTACTTTCTGTTAGCAGTGTTTTGTAGTTATCAGTGTACAGCTCTTTTTTTGTGTGTGTGTGGTTTTAAGGAGTGGAGAGTTTAATGGGCAAGAAGGAAGGTAGAAGACAGAAGGAAGAAGCTCCCCTGTGCAGAGACAGAGGGAGGGGGGCTCCAAAACCAAAAGAGAAGGTCCGCACATGCCACGCATACCAGCTAGGTATATATGCAGAGGCTGGAGGAGGCGGTGTTTGATTTGCATAGAGCTGAGGGGATTGGTTTGACAAGGCTTGTCATTCACTGAGCCCGATGGAAAAAGCTGGCCCTCCCACCCTAGCCTTTTAATAGGCAAATACAGGGCACCAAGATGTTCTACACATGTGGGGATATGTGGGGGCAGCCATGTTGCCAGAAACGTGTGGGGAAAGGGCAAGAAGGCCACGGGAATCTCCATGTTTGGTTGGATCCAGTTTCTAGTGGCCTGCATTTGCATATCAAAAGTTGCCAGCCTGGCTCTAAGAGCCCGGGTTTTACAAGAAACTTTTCTGGAGATGCTTTAAAAAATGAAAACTTAGGCCCAGGTGGTGGGCAGATCACAAGGTCAGGAGTTCGAGACCAGCCTGGCCAATATGGTGAAACTCTGTCTCTACTAAAAATGCAAAAATCAGCCCGGCATGGTGGCAGGTGTCTGTAATCTCAGCTACTCGGGAGGCTGAGGCAGGAGTATCGCTTCAACTTGGGAGGCAGAGGGTTGCGGTGAGCCGAGATCGTGCTATTGCACTCCAGCCAGGGCAAAAGAGTAAAACTCCATCTCAAAAAATAAAGAAAAAAGAGAAAAATTCCCAAGGACCCCTTTTCCTACAACATTCCCCCCTGTGGTGATGCCACGCTAACTGCTGTTAAAGAGTTTTGGGTGATGACTTTCTACTTCCTGCTGAAAAGAGGCATAGAATGGTGAACAGAAGCTAGGGCTCCTACTGGGGTGGATCTAAGGGTCCCTGGAAGAATGGCATGTCCATGTGTGGTTCGGTTTACAGCAGCTTTTGGAGTTTGATTGCTTCTAGGCAAGAAGAAACAATTCGAGTTACAGTATTGAGTATACAGGGTCCAAATATCAATACAAGACATATAAGCAAGGAGTGCTGAATAAAGGAGTTAACCAATTACATAAAGAAGACTTGAATTTATTAAAGAGGGATTGTAGCCACTTGGGACTGAAGCCAGCATTTTGCCTGAGCCTGTCAATAATTTTGATTTGATTTTTAAGTACCTGTAGATTTTCCTCTACTTTACTAGAGGTGTTAATCCAAATCAGCATGTTTCATTTAAAACTGCATTAGTAAACCCAGTAAAAATGTCCTAGCAGACTCAGTTATAGTAAAACTTTCATTCTTCTTTTTTTGTCAACTGTTTACTATACGGATAATAAGCAAATTACTACAGCAGTGGAAACTGTTCAGTATTTCAGTTAGAAAGTGCTACCATGTATAACCCTATTGCAAATAGTAGAGTGAGGACACCAATTCCCACAAGTATGGTGTGGTAGATAATTTCCATAGCCCATGCTAAAGCATTTACCCATAGAGGAACAGTTCCAGTTAACTTCCAAGCTTAAAATCCCCTTAATAATTAAGTACTGTCTTTTTTTTTTTTCTTTTTTAAAGACGGGGTTTCACCATGTTGGTCAGGCTGGTCTTGAACTCCTGACCTCAGGTGATCCGCCCGCCTTGGCCTCCAAAGTGCTTGGATTACAGGCGTGAGCCACCATGCCCGGCCAAGTACTGTCTTAATAGGAGCCAGAATAGATGGCTTAAAGGAATGTAAGAACCAAATGGCCATTTTCCTGCCAGTGGGACAATATTGAGACTAAAATTTGTCTATGGAAGGCATTTTACTCCTGTTAAAAGCAGAAACTTCCTGTTCCCAGAGGAGGCCTAGAGGCTGATTTCTGCTAGGTGGCTTAGAAATACCATGTGCTCGCCAGAGAAAACTGTAGAGAGAGATATTTATTGAGTTACTGCCTGCCGTGATTCAAGATCTTTTCTAATAGACCTGTTTCCCTGAACTGTAAAGATTCTAGCACATTAGACACACAGAGAGAGGGTAAGAGACCGAGGTTAGAAACAGAAAGAAAGTTTGGCAACAGGATAGCTGGAAGAGAGCCTTGAGATTAAAGGACAGATTTAAAGTTGAAATCCACTCCATACTCACCAGTCTGATGATTGAATTTCCTTTCCCAGCCCATGTACCAAAATGATACCGCTCCAATGAGTGGAAGAACACCAGGGTTCTTGGTCCTCATACTGGTTTAGATAAAACAACATGGACGTACATAGAGTGGTTTTAAGGAGTGAAGAGTTTAATAGGCAAGAAGTGAAGGAAGAAGACAGAAGGAAGAAGCTCCCCAGTACAGAGGGAGGGGGACTCTAAAGCTGAAAGAGGAGGTTCCCCGCCCCCCCCAGTGTACAGATCTTACAACACTTCTGTCAAATTTATCACTAAGTTCCATATATATATATATATATATATATACACACATATATATATATATATATATATATTTTTTTTTTTTTTTTTAAATTTTAAGATGGGATTTTGCTCTGTCGCCCAGGCTGGAGTGCGGTGGTATGATCTTCACTCATTGCAACCTCTGCCTTCTGGGTTCAAACAATTGTCCTGCCTCAGCCTCCCTAGTAGCTGGGATTACAGGCATGCACCACCACACCTGGTTAATTTTTGTATTTTTAGTAGAGACAGTGTTTCACCATGTTGGCTAGGCTGGTCTTGAACTCCTGACTTCTTCATGATCCACCTCTCTTGGCCTCCCAAAGTGCTGGGATTGCAGGTGTGAGCCACCGGGCCTGGCCAGTTCCATATTTTTTAATGAGATTATGAATAGTATTGTTTCTTTGATTTCAATTTGAATACTTTGTTGTTAGTATATAGCAATACAGTTGATTTTTGTATGTTTGCCTAATACATTGTAACCTTGCTAAATTAATTTTAGTAGCTTTTATGTAGTTTGCTTAAGATTGTATGTGTAGGTGATCATGTCTGTGAATAAAGACAGTTTTATTCTTTCCTTTCCAGTCAGTGTACCTTTTCTTTTTCTTCCTCTGTTTTTATGGCTAGTATCTCTAGTACAATGTCAGAGATGGGAAAGTTACACCCTTCTTGCAGGAAGTAAACTAGCCTTGCTAAGTAATCCATTGTGTCGATGTGGATTATTCCCGATGTTATAAACCTGTTTTCAACCTACAGTGTTGAGTAGATATTTTTGTTTTGTTCTCAATCTTTGGGGCAAGTATTAAGATGTTAGTTATAGGTCTGCGGGTCTGCTTTGTATTAATACAGTTTTGCCTTTTCTAGGATTTCATTAAAATCTCATGTAATTATAATCATAAGGTACGTTGTGTCAGGCTTCTTTTTTTAAAATGTATTTTATTGTCGTTGTGTCAGACTTGTTTTGCTTAGTCTAATTCCCTGAGATTCATTTATGCTGTTGCATATATTAGGAGTTCTTACATTATTTCTAAGTATGTATGCAATAGTATATGGACAGCATATATGGCAATTTGTTTATCAGTTGAGCAACATTTCTTAGCTATAATGAATAGAGCTATTGTGAACATTTGAATACAAACCTTAGTGTGGACAGAAGGTTTCATTTTCTTGGACAAATACCCAGGAGGTGGAATTGCTGGATCATATGGTAAATGTATGTTTAACTTTATAAGGAACTGTGAAACTCTTTACTTGTCTGTTCCATTTTGTGTTCTCACCAGCAGTATAGCCAAGTTTCAGTTTTATATTCTCATCAACACTTGGTATTAATATTTTCTTATGTTTTAGCCATTCTGGTAGATGTGTAATGGTATCTCATTGTGATTTTAATTTGAAATTTCGGGCTGTGAGTGGTGGCTCATGCCTGTAATCCCAACACTTTCGGAGGCCAAGGCTGGTGGATTGCCTGAGGTTAGGACTTCAAGACCAGCCTGGGCAACACGGTGAAACCCCGTCTCTACTATAAAATACAAAAAATCAGCCAGGTGTGGCAGCATGTGCTTGTAATCCTAGCTGCTTGGGAGGCTGAGACAGGAGAATCGCTTGAACCTGGGAGATGGAGGTTGCAGTAAGCTGAGATTGTGCCACTGCACTCCAGCTTGGGAGACAGAGCAAGACTCCGTCTCAAAAAAAAAAAAAAAAATTTATTCCCTTTCTTTGGTGAAGTGTCTATTCAAATCTTTTGCCTTCTTTTTCTTTCCTTTTCTCCTCCCCCTTCTGTCTTAAAAATCAGGTTGCTTTTTTCTTACTGAATTCTTAGAAGAAAACTGAGTTCTTAGGAAAAAAACTCTTAGTTTTTTTTTAAAGTTCTGGTTAGCCATCTTTTATTAGATATGGTTTGCAGATATTTTCTCCCAGGCTTTTGTGGTACAGTCCTAATTGATTAGCTGAGTCTCTGTAGTAATGCTCAATTTCTTGGCTCATATGTATATTTTGAGGAATAACAAGTGTTTTAAGGCTCAGAATAACAGTTATGCAAACATACGCTATAAACTGCATTTTTTAATCCATATAAATTGAAAGAAAAACCAAGATTGTTAATATAGAACATGTAAATTCTTAAACATAGTAAATTTTCTACTGTATTTAACTATGTTAAATAATTTTAAATGGCCTAGAGCTTAATCTTTTTATCTCTCTAATAAAAATAAGTCAATAATTCTTTGTCTGTTTCATTATTTATTATTACAAACTAAAATGAAAAACATTGAGGCCGGGCGCAGTGGCTAATGCCTGTAATCCCAGCACTTTGGGAGGCCAAGGTGAGTGGATCACAAGGTCAGGAGATCGCGACCATCCTGGCCAACATGGTGAAACCTGTCTCTACTAAAAAATACAAAAATTAGTTGGGTGTGGTGGCGTGTGCCTGTAGTCCCACCTACTCAGGAGGCTGAGGCAGGAGAACTGCTTGAACCTAGGAGGCAGAGGTTGCAGTGAGCTGAGATCGTGCCACTGCACTCCAGCCTGGCGCCTGGAGACAGAACTAGACTCTGTCTCAAAAATTAATAAATAAATAAAAAAATGAAAAACATTGAATATATTGGTCTGCTATGAACCTAATGAAAGGTTGCCAAAATAAAAAAACACTTAATCATGCCTTGAGCTTTTGCCATTGTTTGCTTTTTGACCCTGACTGAAAAACCCAATCTTTTTTTTTTGAGATGGAGTTTTGCTTTTGTTGCCCAGGCTGGAGTGCAGTGGTGCGATCTCAGTTCACTGCAACCTCCGTCTCCCAGGTTCAAGTGATTCTCCTGCCTCAGCCTTTTGAGTACCTGGGACTACAGTCACACGCCATTACACCCAGCTAATTTTTGTGTTTTTAGTAGAGACGGAGTTTTACCGTGTTGACCAGATGGTCTTGATCTCTTGACCTTGTGATCCACCTGCCTTGGCCTCCCAAAGTGCTGGGATTACAGGCGTGAGCCACTAACGCCCGGCCCTGAAAAACCCAATCTTTATGGCTTACCTCTGTTCGTATATAATATATTCCTTTTGCATCAAGATACATACACATACTTTGTTCTTCCTATGCTTAACTGTTCTACTGACTTGAATTAATTTTTGAATGTGTGCTGTATAAGCTGATGAGAAAAAACAGCTTTACAATGTGCTATTTGTCACACTTAGTACTTAAATTATTGTAACCCTGTATTCCCTAAGTATCTCCCTGGACACTTTTTTTCTTACTCAGAAAGGGTGATACCTCTTTATTTATTTACATTTTTTTCTTTCTTTTTTTATTTTTGAGATGGAGTTTAACTTTTGCCACCTAGGCTGGAGTGCAGCAGCATGATCTCGATTCACTGCAACCTCCACCTCTTGGGTTTAAGTGATTCTCCTGCCTCTCAGCCTCCCGAGTAGCTGGGATTTAGGTATGAGCCACCACATCCAGCTAATTTTTGTATTTTAGTAGAGATGGGATTTCTCCATGTTGGCCAGGCCCGTCTTGATCTCCTGGCCTTAGGTGATCCATCCGCGTCAGCCTCCCAAAGTGCTGGGATTACAGGCATGAGCTACTGCACCCAGCCTCTAAAAAAATTTGTTCTTTTGAGACAGTCTCGTTCTGTCACCCAGGCTGGAGTGCAGTGGTACCATCTTGGCTCACTGTAGCCTCTGCCTCCCTCAAGCGATTCTTTTGCCTCAGCCTCCCAAGTAGCTGGGACCACAGGCACACACCACTATGCCTGGCTAATTTTTGTATTTTTAGTAGAGGTAGGGTTTTGCTATGTTGGCTAGGCTGTTCTCAAACTCCTGACCTCAAATGATCCACTGCCTCAGCCTCTCAAAAGTGTTGGGATTACAGGCCTGAGCCACCACGCCCAGCCTCACCTCAGTTTAGTTAACAGTCCCTCACCCTAATTGGATGATGATAAATAATTATTTTCTGTTTGAGTTATTCTTTCTCTCATGCTGGAATTTTGGAACATTTTATAACTTACACTTAAGGCTAGTTTAAAAAAAAAACTGGAAATTTCCACCTTTAAAAAAAAAAACTCAATTTCTGGTCTGTTAACTGCTTTGCAGGAAGAAAGAAATATTAAAAAGAATCGCAGACATTCTGGATGTCAGCCTGTGAAATTTTCCACTATTTCCCATAATAACATGCAGGCATGCTTATACTGCTACATTCAGTGCAACTGCAGTTGCACTCTGAGTGGAATTTGAAGCTACTTTATCAATGATAAAATGACATCTGGCCAGCTTTTAGTGAGCAGTGCATAAATTTGCACATTTCTAAGGTACCGTATGTTTGTTTCATCTCTGCCTGAATAGTGTGGCCATATACACTGAAATTGTAAAATTATTTAAAGAACTTCTGATTCCAAAATTTCTAATTGTTTTAAATGATTTTGGTTGTTTTATTTCAGTAGATTATTTATCTGAAAAGATATTGAATCATTCTTTTACAGTGCTGCATAAATAAAAATTCTATAGGGTTTTATACATATAGAAGAACTGATGAGAAAGTTAAAGTTTTAAAAGGATTTGTCTAGAGAAAGTTGGAACAAAGTTTTTTTTGTTTGTTTTTTTTTTCCTTTTTCAAATCTCTATAAAAAGCAAAGCAATGGAACAGAGTTTTAAAAAGATTTGCATAGCTCAAATATTTTGGTTTGATTCAAGAAATTTTTAATGATTTAACTTTTTTTTTTTTTTTTTGAGATGGGGTGGGTCTCAGTTTTGTCACCAGGCTGCAGTACAGTGGCACAATCTTGACTCAGCAACCTCTGCCTCCTGCTTTCAAGCGATTCTCCTGCCTCAGCCTCCTGAGTAGCTGGGACTACAGGTGCCTGCCACCGTGCCTGGCTAATTTTTTGTATTTTAGTAGAGATGGGGTTTCACCATGTTGGCCAGGATGGTCTCGATCTTCTGACCTTGTGATCCACATACCTCGGCCTCCCAAAGTGCTAGGATAAGAGGCATGAGCCACTGTGCCCAGCTTTTTTTGTGTGTATGTGTGACGGAGTCTTACTCTGTCACCCAGATTGGAGGGCAGTGGCGTGAACTCCGCTCACTGCAACCTCTGCCTCCTGGGTTCAAGCTATTTTCCTGCCCCAGCCTCCTAAGAAGCTGGGATTAGAGGTGCCTGCCATCATGCCTGGCTAATTTTTGTATTTTTGTTTTTTGAGACAGAGTCTTGTTCCATCGCCAGGCACCAGGCTGGAGTGCAGTGGCGCGATCTTGGCTCACTGCAACCTCCACTTCCTGGGTTCAAGCAATACTCCTGCCTCAGCCTCCTGAGTAGCTGGGACTACAGGTGTGCGCCACCACGCCCAGCTAATTTTTGTGTTTTTAGTAGAGACGGGGTTTCGCCATGTTGGCCAGGATGGTCTCAATCTCTTGACCTTGTGATCTCCCTGCCTAGGCCTCCCAAAGTGCTGGGATTACAGGCTTGAGCCACCACGCCCGGTATTTTTGTATTTTTTTAGTAGAGACAAGGTTTCACCATGTTGATTAGGCTTGTCTTGAACTCTTGACCTCAAGTGAGCCACCTGCCTCAGTCTCCTAAAGTGTTGGGATTACAGGCGTGAGCCACTGCTCCCAAGCAATGATTTAACTATTCTAGGTTTCTGTCAATTTTTTTAAATGTCGGTAGACTTTATGTTAAAATTGATACTGTGTTTTTGTTTGGCTCCTTGAAATTTAAAGGCAAACATGGTGTTTTTATCCTGGTTTTCTAATGATGTAAGTCCAGGTTGCCTAGATGTGTAAACTGGCGGAGCAGTAGGGTGAAGAGTAGATTATAAACACACTGTAATCATCTATGCTGTTTCATCTTTCGTCTCTTTCATGACTAATGCCTAACAGTGGTATTAAGGAACAAAATTGAGGAATTTGACCGCATATGGTGGCTTATGCCTGTAATCCCAACACTTTGGGAGGCCAAGGGCAGGCAGATCACTTGAGGTCAGGAGTTCGAAATCAGCCTGGCCAACATGGTGAAACCCTGTCTGTACTAAAAATTAAAAAATTAGCTGGGCGTGGTGGAGGGCACCTGTAATCCTAGCTACATGGGAGGCTGAGGCAGGAGAATCACTTGAACCCAGGAGGCAGAGAGGGCTCCAGTGAGCCGAGATTGTGCCACTGCACTCCAGCCTGGGTGACAGAGTGAGACTGCCTCAAACAAACAAAAAGAAATTGAGGAATTCAAGATTTAGAAATTAATCTTGAAAAAATAAAAAGGAGAGGTGGAGGACGGGGAGAAAAAAATTAGAAATTAATCTTTAAACTGTTTTACATTTCTGCAGAGAGGAATTTGAGGGTTTAAAGTGATAAAACAGATGTATTATAGATATCTTCTGTGTGGTTTTACAATCGCACGTCACTTAAATTTTGGAAGTAAAGCCATATTACTGCATAAGTATATCTCTTTTGGACTGTCAGGGCCTAGATTTGAGCAAGAACAGTGTTGTGACATAACTGTTCTCCGCCCCTTCCCTATGATCTGCTCCTCCCTTGTACAGTCTCATCCTCCTTCTTGACCTTTCCTGTATCTGTAACTTTCCTCTTGACCTCTTCATGCACTTCCCCGCCTCAGCTTTCATTCTGTTTCCAGCTGCATTATCCTTTCCCTCTCAGCCTACATTTCCCTCTGGCCTGTAACCTTTTTACCTCTGTCAACTTGCCATCCTTCAGGTGCCTCACTTTCTGGTTTCTCACTGTTAACCAAGTCTCTTCTTTACTTTTGGAAGGCTTCTTTACTGCATGAGTTCTCTGCTCCTGTCAGATTGATTTTTGTTTAGTCCTTGACCCCTCAAATATGTATATCCTCACTCTCTCCAAAATCCTTTAACTTTCATTTCTTCTTCCATGCTTTAATTTATTCTGCAAAGATTTATTGAGTGCTAGTCATGTGTTGGCTGTTCCCTAGACATTAGGAATATACCAGTGACCAAAATGGCTATGGAAAAAACATAAAGTCTTGTAGGGGGATGTGTGTGTGTGTGTGTGTGTGTGTGTGTTGGAGGGTTTACATTTTCAATATCATGGTAAGCTTTGCTGAGTAAGTTAATACTTAAACAAGGACACCAGGAGGTAAGTCAGCCTGGAGAATATTTGGCTGGGGTAGGGTTGGGATGAGGAGCATTCTGTGTAGGGAGAACTGTCAGTGCAAAGGCCCTTTGTTAGGAGCATTCTTAGTGAATGTGACGAGCAGCAAGGTGACCAGTGTTTTGGAGCACAGTATAGTGAACAAAGGGGTAAGTAGCAAGAGAAGTCTGAGAGGTAACAGTAAGTAAGGCCTTGCAGACAGTTGTAAGGGCTTCAGCTTAAAAAATTTTTTTTTTCATTTTAAAAAATAGCATAATAGCACATAAATGCATGGTTTCCTCTATTTTCCTTTTGAGATAGGATCTCACTATATAGCTGGTCTAGAACTGCTGGGCTCCCACCTCAGCCTCTCAAGTAGATTGGCCTGCAGGTGAGTGCTAACACGTGCAGCTAGTTAAAATTATTATTTTTTTGCAGAGACAAGGTCTTGTTTTGTCGCTCAGTCTGGTCTTGAACTCCTGGCCTGAAGCAATATTCCCACTCAGCTTCCCAAGGTACTGGGATTACAGGTGTGAGCTACCATACCTAGCTTGCTGCAGGTTTTTAATTGTATTTTTGGTTATTTCAAAAAGATAATTTGGCCAGGTGTGGTGGCTCATGCCTATAATCCCAGCACTTTGGGAGGCCAAGACGGGCAGATCACCTGAAGTCAGAAGTTCAAGACCAGCCGGGTCAACATGGTGAAACCCCGTCTCTACTAAAAATACAAAACTTAACTGGGCATGTTGGCATGCACCTGTAATCCCAGCTACTCGGGAGGCTGAGGCAGAAGAATCGCTTGAACCCAGGAGGCAGAGGTTGCAGTGAGCTGAGATTGCGCCACTGCACTCCAGCCTGGCGACAGAGCACGACTGTCCTCCCCCCCAAAAAAAGCAAAAAAACAAAACAAAACAAAAATATATAAGATCACTGATTTTTTTTTTTCTTTTTTCCCCTTTCATATTAAAGTATTTCTTTTTTCTTTGGTTGTAAAGGTGATTAATTCATGTTCATGTGGAAAACATGGGCAATCTAGAAAAGTACAAAGAAGAAAATAGAGATTACTAGTAACTGCATCATCCATTATTATAAATTTTGTATGTATATCTTTCCAGTCTGTTTTCGTTTGTTCTTGTACACATACACAGTGCCTTGGGCAGTACACGGCCAAGAGCAAATAAACTCTATCACTTTCTTCACAAGACCCTCTAGCAGTCTTGTGAAGAGTAGCCTACGTAAGAGTGCAAGGGTAGAAGTGGAGAGCTAGGCCAAGGTACAGTGGCTCACACTTGTAATTCTAGCACCTTGAGAGGCTGAGGAGGGTGAATTGCTTGAGCCCAGGAGTTTGAGATGAGCCTGAGCAACATAGTGAGGTCTTTTCTCTACAGAAAATTCAAAAAATAGGCCAAGCATGGTGGCAGATGCCTGTGGTCCCAGCATGCTTGGGAGGCTGAGCTGGGAGGATTGCTTGAACCCAGGAGGTTGAGGCTGCAGTGAGCTGTGGCCATGCCACTGTACTCCAGCCTGGGCAACAGAGCAAGACCCTGTCTCCAAAAAAACCAAACAAATGAAAAAACAAAACACACACGGGAGGCTGAGGCAGGAGAATCACTTGAACCTGGGAGGGGGAGGTTGTAGTAAGCCGAAATCACGCCACTACACTCCAGCCTGGGGGACAGAGAGAGACTCCATCTCAGAAAAACAACCAAGAACAAACAAACAAGAAACACATACACAGAAAAACAGGGTGACCTATTAGAAGACCATTACAGTAATCATGTTGGCTTAGACTATGGTTATGGCAAGAGGGGTGATATGAAGTGGTCAGATTGTATGTATCTTCTTCTGAAGGTAGAGCCAACAGGATTTTGTGATGGTTTCAGTGGAGGGGAAGGACGGAAGAGAAGAATCATGCGTGATTCAAAAGTTTTTGGCTTGAGCAACTAGAATTGTTTGGCTTCATTTTCCTTTCTTGTCAAACTACCCATCCAAAGCTCTATCTTTTATTGTGTTCTTGCTGTCCATTTGAACTTGTGATTATTATTATTTTTTTTTTGTAAAAGGCAAAATATTTATTTGCTCTACAGAGAAACCAAAGCATGAACTTGTGATTGTTTCTTTCACCAAGCTTCTAGTCTATACTGTCCAACTTGGCACTTGGTACCCACCACAAGATACTATATATAACAAGTATTTCACTAGTATTAGTCTCCCTAACTGGGTAGTGAGGATCCTTTTACTGGATCATGCTGAATTTGAGTCTTTTCAGGGACCTGTAACTTTCTGAGTACATTATGGACATTCAGAAAATGTTGATTGTACTTTTTTCAGGCTTAAGAATAAGATATGAGAAAACCTCAAAGTAACTGGTTTTGCTTTAGATTACTGACATCTTTTGAGAATGAGGTGTTTGGGCACCAGATGAACTGGTTCACGCCTGTAACCCCAGCACTTTGGGAGGCTGAGGTGGGCAGATCACTTGAGCTTAGTAGTTCAAGAGCAGTCTGAGCAACATGGCGAAACCTTATCTCTACCAAAAATCCAAAAATTGTCTGGGCATGGTGGCCTATAGTCCCAGCAACTCGGATGGCTGAGGTGGGAGGATTGCTTGAGCCTGAGAAATAGAAGTTGCATTGAGCAGAGATCGTGCCACTGCACTCCAGCCTGGTTGACAGAGTGAGACTCCATCTAAAAAAAAAAAAAAAAAAAAAAAAATCAAGTATTTGGATAGTTTCCTTATATCCAGTGTAAGAATCATTATGGGCCGGGCGTGGTGGCTCAAGCCTGTAATCCCAGCACTTTGGGAGGCTGAGGCGGGCAGATCACGAGGTCAAGAAATTGAAACCATCCTGGCCAACATGGTGAAACCCCGTCTCTACTAAAAATACAAAAATTAGCTGGGCGTGGTGGCGTGTGCCCTGTAGTCCCAGCTACTCGGGAGGCTGAGGCAGGAGAATTGCTTGAACCCGGGAAGCGGAGGTTGCAGTGAGCTGAGATTGTGCCACTGTACTCCAGCCTGGCGCCTGGCAACAGAATTAAGACTCTGTCTCCAAAAAAAAAAAAAAAAAAAAAAAAAGAATCATTATGGCTGGGTGTGGTGGGTCACACTTGTAATCCCAGCACTTTGGGAGGCTGAGGCAGGCAGATCACCTGAAGTCAGGAGTTCAAGACCAGCCTGACCAATATAGTAAAACCCTATGTCTGCTAAAAATACAAAAATTAGCTGGGTGTGATGGTGCGTGCCTATAGTCTCAGCTACTCAGGAGGCTGAGGCAGAAGAATCACTTTTGAACCCGGGAGGCAGAGGTTGCAGTAAGCTGACATCTTGCCACTGCACTCTAGCCTAGGCAACAGAGTGAGACTGTCTCAGAAAAAACAAAACAAAACAAAAAAACAACCATTACAAGTTCTGTCTGGCTGTGTTGCCCAGACTTTTTTTTTTTTTTTTTTTTTAAATATTGAGCATAATTATTATTCTTAGTTTTAGAGTCAGGGTCTTGCTTTCTTGCTAGACTTGAGTGCAGTGGCACAGTCATGGCTCACTGCAGCCTCAAACTTCTGGGCTCAAGGAATTTTCCCATCTCAGCCTCCTAAGTAGCTAGGACTGAAATAGGAGTTTCTTTATTCCCTCTTGCAGGTGTGTGACAGGAGTTTGGCTTACTTCTTGTGCCCCCACTGCTCAAACCCCTAGGGGGAGCTTGCAGACGGTCAGGTCGTATGGAGTGTTTTTGGGCTCTGACCCCACAGCAGGGTCTAGGGTTCAGTGTTTACAACTCCTGAAACCCCAGTGGCCATGTGTTACAGTGTGCTCTTTCAGTTTTGCTGTCTGCAGGTGGCTTGTGTTAATCAGCTCAGTTAGACCCTCTGCCTTATCACAAGGACAGAGGGCTTTCTGTATCCCAGGTTCTTTCCCCAGTGTACCAGAAAAATCGGATCACACATAGGCTTGGAGAATGAGTGTGCAAGGTTTTATTGAATGGTAGAAGTAGGTCTCAGCAGATGGATGGGGAGCCAGAGGGTGATAGAGTGGTAAGGTGGTCTTTCCCTGGAGTTGGGCTGCCCAGTGCCTGGCTCTCCTCTGACTACCCCTGACAAAATTCTGCACCATCTTGCTGTAGATGGTCTGCTGGCATCTGCTGGTATCTGTCGGTATGCTCTTCTGCTCCTCTGTTCCTCTCGACCTCCAGCCGCTTGTGTGTGTATCCGCTTAAGGTCCTGGGCTTAAATGGGCACGGGATGTGGGGGCTTGGCAGGCCAAAAGGCAACTTTCTGGGTATGAAAACAGAAATGCTTATCCTCACTTAGGTCTGTGGGTACAGGCCTGAGGGTGGAGCTCTCACCACAGACCCCTACCCTTCTCTACCCAGCACTTACTTCCCTACTCCGCTCCTATATCAGGACTGCAGGTACATACCTACAGGCCCAGCTAATAGAGTAAATTTTTTTTTGTGGAGATGTTGCTATGTTGCCCAGGCCTCAAGTGATCCTCCTGCATTGGCCTCCGAAAGTGTTGGGATTACTGGCATGAGCCACCCCATCTGGCCAATAATGAATGTTAATGCAAAGCATCCTAGGAGACAGAAAGTTTTGCGAGAAAAGGTCCCTGCCCAAAAAGGAGCTTATTCTTTGGTGCAGACAGTATATCCTATACACAAATTTGTCTCTTATAGCATAATATTGTATTATTGTTTACTGCAAAACAAATTGTTGTTATGCCTTTGTCACTCTAAAGCTTGTAGAGGGTCTTTGCCTCTTTATTAAGTGATGATTGATGTCTGTGCTTTTTGAGTTCTTATTTATTTTAAAAACTGAGATGGGTCTCACTTTGTTGCCCAGGCTGGTCCCAAACTCCTGGTTTCAAGCCCTCCTCCTACCTGGGCCTCCCAAAATGCTGGGGTTACGTGTATGAGCCATTGTGCCTGGCCTCATTGTTTTGTTTTAAGCAAAGAAGTTCTTCATATTTATAGATGCTGTCTGGATTAGAGTATATGCTATCATCTAAGTACATCTGAGTTCCTTACATTTCCCTGGTCTGGAAGGTGTTAAATCTTTTAGACAATAAGGAAAGTTGGTAAAAGTAGTGCTTTTCAGTTAAGTTCCTTATTTGGAGATGTAGAACTCATCTGAGAAGTAAATTGAGTGTAATTTACTTTTGTCTGTGGTCATCACTTAGGTGGCAATGGAGTATTTTTCTTTTATTCCTTTTTTTTTTTTTGAGACAGTCTCACCCTTTCACCCAGGCTGGAGTGCAATTTCATGATCTCGACTCACTGCAACCTCTGTTTCCCGGGTTCAAGTGATTCTTCCACCCAGCCTTCTGAGTAGCTGGGATTACAGGCACCCACTACCATCCCTGGCTAATTTTTGTATTTTTGTAGAGAACAGGGTTCACCATGTTGGTCAGGCTGGTCTTGAACTCCTGACCTCAGGTGATCCACCTGCTTTGGCCTCCTGAAGTGCTAGGATTACAGGCATGAGCCACTGAGCCTGGCGACTATTTTTCTATAGAAAGATTATAGAATGTAACTCAAACATTTTTATGATAAACTGGGGGGAAGTGTTGAGATTACAGGTGTGAGCCACTGCACCCGGCCTATTTTATACTATTTTATATATTACTAGGAAAGAAAATGTAAAACTGCCAAATGAGTTAGTTCAACAAATGACTACCATAAAAACCAAGGGGTTTAGTAGGTTTTTTTTTTTTTCCGAGACAGAGTTTTGCCATTTTGCCCAGGCTATGGTGAAGTGGCATGATCTCGGCTCACTGCAACCTCTGCCTCCTGGGGTCAAGTGGTTCTCCTGCCTCAGCCTCCTGAGTAGCTGGGATTACAGACCCATGCCACCATGCCTGCTTAATTTTTGTATTTTTAGTAGAGACTGGGTTTCACTATGTTGGCCAGACTAGTCTTGAACTCCTGACCTCAGGTGATCTACCCACCTCAGCCTCCCAAAGTGCTAGGATTACAGGCATGAGCCACCATAGGTTTTAGGTTTTTTTT
>PVKP010040337.1:0-19542 GCA_004027715.1 Plecturocebus donacophilus
TCCCTCTTCGGGAAATGCTTTTTCTTTCTTTCTTTTTTTTGAAACGGAGTTTCTCTCTTGTTGCCCAGGCTGGCGTACAATGGCGAGATCTCTGCTCACTGCAACCTCCGCCTTCCAGGTTCAAGCGATTCTCCTGCCTCAGCCTCCTGAGTAGCTGGGACTACAGGCACGCGCCACCACGCCTGACTTATTTTTTGTCTTTTTAGTAGAGACGGGGTTTCTCCTTGTTGGTCAGGCTGGTCTCTAACTCCCGACCTCAGGTAATCCGCCCGCCTCGGCCTCCCAAAGTGCTGGGATTACAGGCCTGAGCCACCGCGCCCAGCCCGGAAATGCCTTTTCTTTTGGTATTCCCAGGACAGAGGTCTCCGCTCACATCACAAGTCACCACCGCTGCAGAGAGGCCTTCCCTGACCACCATTGCCATCTCGGTGTGGTCACTGGAATTATCTCCATTATTTCGTCACCGAGTTCTTTTCTGTGTTCCCAAGCAGAGCGTCAGTTCCGCGAGGGCACAGATGTTTGTCTGTTCACTGCTGCGGGTGTCGCTCCACCAACACATTTCCCCTGCTTCTTTTCCGACCGCACCTTCGGCTGCATTTCCTACGCATTCCTTTATATGAAAAGAAAAAGTCCGTAAAACTTGGGAGGACAGTCATGGGCCGCGGCTGTCAGTCTGCCGCCGGTTCTGGTACCAGGGTCCGGGCGGCTGTGGGCGCACCGGGGCTGCCTGTGGAGCCGCTGGTGTCCAGCCCGTCGCGCTGAGGCGACGAGCGCTCCGAGCGGCTGAAGCTCCCATCCAGGCCCGGGGGCAAGCAGCGACGCAGGCCCCCGGAAGCCTCAGCCGCGCTCCCGGACTGCCGAGAGCCACTTGGGCCTCGGCCGCAGGGGTGGCGGCCGCAGCAGAGCAGGCGCAGGAGCGCGTGACGCAGGTCGCGGTTGGTGAGAGTGTAGATGATGGGGTTCAGAAGTGAGTTGGCCATAGCCAGTCCCAGGAAGGGATCGGCCTGCAGGAGCACAGGACAGGCGCGCGCGGGACACGCCACGTCGAGCAACAGCAGCAGGAAGAGGGGGCCCCAGCACGCCACAAAGGCCAGGAGCACCACGCTGAGCGTGCGGAGTAGGGCCAGCGAGCGCGGCGTGCGACGCGCCCGGGTCGAGGTGGCCCCAGCAGTTCCGGGCCGGGCCCGCAGGCGCCGCGCGTTAGCGCGCACCTGGCAGTAGATCCGCGCGTAGAGCGCACAGATCGCGCCCAGGATGCCCACGAAGGCCAGCACGCAGAAGAGCACGTAGGCCTTGGCGTAGAGCGGCAGGACAGTGGAGCAGGCGTCCAGGCGACCCAGGCAGTTCCAGCCCAGCGCCGGCAGGAGCCCGAGGAGCAGCGACATGCCCCAGGCCGTGGCTGCCATAGCCAGCGTGCGTCCCCGACTGGCGACGGGCGCCGGCCCCCTGCGTGCCATGGTGAGGCTACGCTCCAGCGCGATGGCCAGGAGGCTCAGTACGGACGCCGCGAGTGCCACGAAGACGCCTCCCTCCCGCGCAAACCAGAGTGCGGGCGACAGTCGCAGCGTGAGCGGCCCCGACAGCAGGATGTTGGCTGCATAGGCGGCGCCGGCCAGCAGATCCGACAACGTGAGGCTGCCCAAGAGTAGGAACATGGGCGTGTGGAAGCGTGGGTGGCGTCCGAGCACCAACAGCACAGCCAGATTCTCTAGCACGATGAAGGCGCACACCGCCAGGCACACCACGGCGTCGGCGCGCAGGCCGGCCCCAGGCTGGTAGCGTGCACCGCGGAGCTTGCCGGTGTAGTTGTAATGCAGGACGATGACCTCGCTCACCGGCGCCGGCCGCAGCAGCCCCGACTCCATGGGCTGCGCGCCCCAAGGCTGTGGAGAGGCAGGACATGGTGTCAGGCCGCCGTCCCTGTGAGCACGGTCTCCGCAGCTGGCTAAGCCGTGGGAAAGGGATCCTACTCCCTGACCATCACCCCCCACACATGGGGCCCAAGGGGAGTTCAGGATGGAGGAATAGAGTCCGTGGAGACAGACGGACACACAAATAATATCACAAGGGGACAAGGTGACATGCAGTCTTGAAAAAGACATTATAACAGGCGCATGGCTGGACGAGGTGGCCCACGCCAGTAATCCCAACACTTTGGGAGGCCGAGGTAGGTGGATTACTTAAAGTCAGACGTTGGAGACCAGCCTGGCCAACATGGCAAAACCCCATCTCTACTAAAAACACAAAAATTAGCTGGGCGTGGTGGTGCATGCCTGTAATCTCAGCTACTTAGGAGGCTGAGGCAGAAAATCATTTGAGACGAAAGTTGCAGTGAGCTGAGATTGCACCACTGCACTCCAGCCTGGGTGACAGAGTGAGACTGTCTCAAAAAACAAACAAATACAAACACACACACACACACACACACGGCTGGGTGTGGTAGCTTACTCCTGTAATTCCAGCACTTTGGGTGGCAGAGGTGGGCTGATTGCTTGAGGCCCAGGAGTTGGAGATTCGCCTGGGCAACATAGGAGGACCCCATTTCTACAAAAAAATACAAAAATTGGCCGGGCATGGTGGTGTGCACCTGTAGTCCCAGCTACTCAGGAGGCTGAGGTGGGAGGATCACTTGAGCCCCAGAGGTCGAAGCTGCAGTGAGCCTTGATTGTGCAACTGTACTCCAGCCAGGGCAACAGAGCAAGACCCTGTCTTTAAAAAAAAAAAAAAATAGGCTGGGCGTGGAGCCTATAATCCCAGCAATTTGGGAGGCTGAGGCAGGTGGATCACCTGAGGTCGGGAGTTCCAGACTAGCCTGACCAACATGGAGAAACCCCCATCACTACTAAAAATACAAAATTAGCCAGGTGTGGTGGTGCATGCCTGTAATCCCAGCTACTCGGCAGGCTGAGGCAGGAGAATCACTTGAACCTGGGAGGTGAAGGTTTTGGTGAGCCGAGATTGTGCCATTGCACTCCAGCCTGGGCAACAAAATCGAAACTCTGTCTCAAAAAAAAAAAAAAATACAAGCAGGAAGTTCCAGAGACATAATGGTAAACACACAGAATGCACACAAATACAACACACACAGAAAGAGACACACAAATACAGCAACACACTACAAGGGCAAAACACACAGTCACACACCATTAGTGAAACTCAAAAATACATCATACAGGGAGGGACAGAGTGACCAGGCAGAGAAACACAGTGACCAAAATTCAATCACATGAGGCCGAGTGCAGTGGCTCATGCCTATAATCCCAGCACTTTGGGAGGCTGAGGCGGGTGGATCACAAGGTCAGGAGTTTGAGACCAGCCTGGCCAAGATGGTGAAATCCCATCTCTACTAAAAATTAAAAAAAAAAAAAAAATAGCTGGGTATGGTGGCACACGCCTGTAATCACAGCTACTCAGGAGTCTGAAGCAGGAAGATCGCTTGAACCCAGGAGACAGAGGTTTCAGCGAGCCACGATTGCGCCACTTCACTCCAGCCCGGGCAACAGATTGAGACTCTGTCTCAAAAAACAAACAACAAAAAAAATTCAGTCACGCGATTACGGGGTCTCCCACCCAGTGGCACAGGCCACAATTTCACAACTCCACTCACACTAGCCTGGGGACCCACCACACCAAACTCCACAGTCTTGTCTCACTGCACACAAAGGTTTTTCCTGCCAAAACCCCTTCATCCACCCAAAAGCCCCATGAGAAAGTTGCTCCTTGGCCAGGCACAGGGGCTTTTGCCCGTAATCCCAGCACTTTAGAAGGCTGAGCTGGGATGATCACTTGGGCCCAGGAGTTTGACACCAGCCTGGGCAACATAGTAAGACTCCATCTCTACAAAAAATTTAAAAATTAACCACGTGTGGTGACATGTGCCTATATCCCAGCTACTCAAGAGACTGAGGCAGAAGGATCACTTGAGCCTGAGAGGTAGACTCTGCAGTGAGCCATGATCGTAGCCCTGCACTCCAGCCTGGGCGACAAGAATGAAACTCCATCTCACAAAAAGAAAAATTGATCTGATTCATTCATTTTACTAAGGCAGAGCCTGAGGACAGGAGAGGGAATCCACAAGGGGCAGACAGGCTCTTGCAGAGGGGCACACATGTCATTAAAGTATAATAACACTCCTCACCTGCCTCTGTGTCCTTATTTTTTATTTGTATTTATTTATTTTTTTGAGACGAAGTCTCGATCGATCATCAGGCTGGAGTGCCAGTGGCATGATCTCAGCTCACTGCAACCCTTGCCTCCCAGATTCAAGTGATTCTCCTGCCTCAGCCTTCCAAGTAGCTGGGACTACAGGCATGCTCCACCATGCCCAGCTAATTTTTGTATTTTTTAGTAGAGATAGGGGTTTCACCATGTTGGCCAGGATGGTCTCGATCTCTTGATACCGTGATCAGCCCGCCTCGGCCTCCCAAAGTGCTGGGATTACAGGCGTGAGGGACCGAACCCTGCCCTCTGTGCCCTTATTAATCCCCGCTTCCTTTAGTCCCAATTTACAGGTGAGAAAACTGAGACTCAAAAGAAATGCTTGGTATCAAAGCAGGCACAAAGGCTTCCATGCTCCCACACAAACATCCATGCAGAAACGGTCCCCATGCAAGTCCAGATGAGAAAACCAAGGCCTAGGGAGGAGAATAGACCTCTTTTGCATAAGGCAGAGATGCGTTCGCCCCCAGAGAGCTTCGGTCACACACAGAGAATCAAGGCAGGCAAATACAGACAGACAGGAAGTCTCTGGCTCACCCAGGCTGGAGGTGTGGAGCCCAAATTCAGGGAGACAAGGTTTACACATGCTCTGATGGGAGGCCACCTGCATTGGCCCAGCCTGCCCAGCAACAGGACTGAAGTGTGGAAACTTGCAGTGGCCCAGCCAGGAGGGGGTGAGGCCAGGGTGATTCCAAGCCACCTTCACCGCGTATCCCAGGCCCTGCGCCCAGCCGGTGAGTCCACAGCTTCCCCCTCCCCAGAGGCCTCCGGGAAAGATCGGGAACTCCCTGCAACGGGCGGTGCGCCTTTTTAGACAGGGAAAGTGGCCGCCAGGGCGATCCCCTCCGGATCAGGCCCAGCCCTGCGCCCCCAAGGGTCCAATGCGCTCCACTCACCCTGCGCCCTGGTCCTGCGCCCCGCGCAGTCACGCTGCCTTGAGCCGAGTGAGCCGAAGCCGCTCCGGGGGCGGGGCTGGAGCCTCGCCGGGGCAGGCGAGGGGCGGGTCAGCGACGCAAAGGGCCGGCGGTCGCCAGCAGTTGCCCCCTCCCCTTGGGTCCCGGGCACTCAGCCCGTGGCTACCAGCCTGTGCCACCCGCCGCGGCACCGGAACGCGCCCCGGCGGCGACTGGCACAGGCGAGCCCTCAGCTCCCTGCTCCAGGCCTGGGCTGCCCCCTCCCAGGGACGTTCTGTCGCGATGGGAGGACTCGGAGAGAGGCGGGAAAGGGAGGGTTCCGCGGCAGGATGGACGCAGCCTGAGCCTCTTCTCCCCAGCGGTGGGGTCTCCTCTGTCCTAGGTGTCCAGGCACTGCGCCCTCCCCATTGCCCACGCACCTGTGAACTGAGCTTCCTGGGCTGCACCCCAAGGACGCCCCGTCGATGGTTCGGAGGGGTCTTTTGCACTTGCTTAGCAGGAGTCTTCAGCGGGGGCCACCTTAGTAGATAGGTCCCTGCTGCTCCCAGGCACAGGCCCCTCCCAGTTTCCCGCTCCCGCCCCTGGCTCAGGGCGAGTGGGGGTGAGACAGGCGCGAGTAGGATTGTTCTGGGAAGTTGCCGCTCCTCAGATAAGGAGGGTCTGTCCAGTCCCACCCCCTGGATTCCGCGTTCCCCCAACCGGTTCTCTCCCACCCTTATCGCTGAGGACGAAGTGATTTACTCGTTAATGGTGTTTCTGGGCTGTGTCAGTAACAGTAAACCCCACCGATGTAAGGATTTTTTTTTTTTTTTTTTTGGTCCCAGTCACCCAGTGGAGAGCAGTGGCACCATCATAACTCACTGTGGCTGCGACCCCCTGGGCTCAAGCCATCCTCCCATCTCAGCCCCCTGAACATAGCTGCTGGGACTCCAGTCGCTTGCCACCATGCCTAGATAATTTTTTTTAAGTAGAGACAGGGTCTTGCTATGTTGCCCAGGCTGGTCTTGAACTCCTGAACTCAAGGGATCTTCCCACTTCGACCTCCTAAAGTGCTAGGATTACAGGTGTGAGCCACAGCACCTGGTCCATTGGGGTAGGGATTTGAGTCTATCGTGGGCACTGCCAGGACAGAGCCAGTGCCCAGTGTCTGCTGCATGAATGAATGAAGGAATGAATGAATGTCTCCCTTACGTTCTCTGTGTCTCTCTCAGGAGGATCTTAGAGTCTCTTTCCTGCGTGTCTCTTTGTCTCTGCGTGTCTCTTTGTTGCTGTCTGTGTCACTCTCCCACGCCTCTCCCAGGCCACTGCTCCTCCAACCGACCGGTCCCACTGGCCCCGAGACGCCTCCACCCCTACTCCCCAGGAGCTTCCAGATGGTCTCAGTTCTTCCACCCTCAGACTCAGGAAGGGGGGTCTGGGTCCCGCTGCTGCGACCTTCTCCAGGACCGTGCCCTTTGCCCCTGATGCTTCAGGCCCTGTTGGCCGCGGGTGGGGTGAGAGCGCCCCAGGAGAGATGAGCCAGAGGCTGAGAATAAGTGTAGATTGGGTGCCCTCGTGGGAGGAAACTCCGGGGACGCTCAGGCTGGGTCACGCCCCCATGTGGCCCCTTGGGGGTCCCGGCCCTCCCGCCCCGCCGTTCCCTGGGTGGGCAGAACCTTTCTTGTCTACTCTGCTCAAAGACACAGCCAATGGGACGCGCAGGGTGGGACGGTATTAACCCTTCGGTGCTAGGTCTGCCACAGTCCTGTGGATTCGGTCAACTCCACTGGTGCCCGCTGGGATGAGCCCTGAAGATCTCCCAACATGGCTGCGCTTGGCACCCAGTAGGCGCTCAATAAATGACCTCCTTCTGTAAAGGGGAAGCCACGCCCCAGGGTGGGAAGGTGGCCCCTTCACACCTCCCAGGCGCCAATCTCACCTCTCCCGAAATGGAGCTCTTCCGGCTGCGGCTGTGGGTCCCCAGCCCAGCAACGCTCCGTTCCGCTGCCTCCCTGCACTTCTTTCCCACGAACTGGGACCCTAGGGACTCAGGCTCCAGGATCTGGACAGATGTCAGGAGTCCCATCCCTAACTGCCACTCCGCACTCCCGACCATGGCTCTTTTTTGTTGTTGTTGTTTTATTTGTTTGTTTTGCTTTTGAGATGGAGTCTCACTTTGTCACCCAGGCTGGAGCGCAGTGGCACGATCTCAGCTCACTGCAGCCTCTACCTCCTGGGTTCAAGTGATTCTCCTGCCTCGGCCTCCTGAGTAGCTGGGATTACTGGCGCCCGCCATCACAGCTGGCTAGTTGTTTGTATTTTTAGTAGAGATGGGGTTTCACCTTGTTAAGCAGGATGGTCTCCATCTCCTCACTTCGTGATCCGCCTGCCTTGGCCTCCCAAAGCGCTGGGATTACAGGCATGAGCCACCGCGGCCGGCTGGCCATCATTCTTAAAACTCAGATCATGTTTTCTCTCCTGCTCCAACCCTCCCAAGGTTCCCTGTGTCTCTCAGAGTAAGTGATCAAGTCCTCAGCGAGGACCTCCCCACCCCTAGGATAAGGCCATATGCAGTCCCGACCTGCCTGTTGCTGTTATTTCTGTGTCTCTCTCTGCTCCGCTCTGCTTCTGGCTCCTGGGCGCCTCCAAGTTCCACATACACTTCAAGACCTTTGAGCTGGGCGCGGGGGCGCGTGCCTGTAGTTGAGCTACTAGGGAGGCTGAGGTGGGAGGATCGCTTGAGCCCAGGAGTTCTGGGCTGTAGTGCATTATGCTAATCAGGTGTCCGCACTAAGTTCGGCAACAGTATGGTGACCTCCTGGGAGTGGGAGACACCACCAGGTTGCCTAAGGAGGGATGAACCCACCCAGGTCAGAAATGAAGTGGTCAAAACTCCCGTGCTGATCGGTAGTGGGATCGTGCCTGTGAATAGCCACTGCACTCCAGCCTGGGCAACATAGTGAGATCCTGTCTCTAAAAAAAAAAATTTTTTTAAATGTAAAATAAATAAATAAATAAAGACCTTTGAACTTGGGGGCCAGGTGGCCTGGGGCTCCCTTCCCCCACCCCTTCCCAGCTAGTCAGCTGGTCACCTGGTCACCTCCTCAGGGAGGCCTTCGGTGATCTGCACTCATCTCAAATGGCAGTTGGCATTATCTGAAATCACCTTTTTTTTTTTTTTAAGAGAAAAAAAGAAAGAGAAAGAAAAAGTGGCAGAGAGAACAGAATTCTTGCTCTATTGCCCAGGCTGGAATGTAATCTTAAAAAGGTATTAAAAACCTCTTTTATGCCGTCAATTATACTTAACAATAGAGACAGAAAGGAATACCGGAAGAAAATAACAGACAGTCAACCAATATTTCATTAAGGTCTGTGAGATACTATGTAAATACTAAAGAGTAATTCACTTTCTGTTATTTAGTCACTTTCAGAATGGCTGTATTATAAATTAACAATGTGATGTCAAAATCTCCTGCCATTACTGTGCGGGAGTCCAAATCTCTTTGTAAGTCAATAAAAACTTGTCTTATATATCTGGGTGCTCCTATATTAGGTACGTATGTATTTATAATCATTAACTTCTGTTGTTACGTTGATCCTTCTACCATTATGTAATGTCCTTCTTTGTTTCTTTTAGTCTTTATTACTATTAAAGTCTATTTTATCAGAGACAAGAGTTCCAACTCCTGCTTTTTTTTTCCCTCTCCATTTAATTAGTAAATCTTCCTCCATCTGTTTATTTTAAGTCTTTGTGTATCGTTGCGAGTTGGATCTGGATACTACGTACCAATGGATTTTAACTTTTTATTCAATTTGCCTGACTGTGACTTTGATTAGGGCATTGTATCCATTTAAGTTTAGAATTAATATTAATATTTGTGAGTTCAATATTGTAATTTAATGCTAACTGGCTTTTTTGCCCATTAGTTGATGTAAATTCTTCATTATGGAGATACTCTTTACGTTTTGGTGAATTTTTGAGATAACTGATACTGGTTGTTCCTGTTTGTAATGCTTCTTTAAAAAGATCTTGTAAAACAGGTCTGGTGGTGATGAAATCTCTGAGTGCTTGCTTGTTCGTGAAAAATTTTATTTTTCTTTTGTTTATAAAACTTACTTTGGCAGGATATGTGATTCTGGGTTGAAAGTTCTTTTCTTTGAGGATATTGAATATTGACCCCCACTCTCTTCTAGATTGTAGGGTTTCTGCTGAGAGGTCTGCTGTGAGTCTGATAGGCTTCCCTTTGTGGGTAATCTGACCTTTCTCTCTAGCTGCCCTTAGAATTTTCTCCTTTATTTCAACCCTACTAAATCTAGCAATCATATGTTTTGGAGTTGGTCTACTTGAGGAATATCTTCGTGGTGTTCTCTGGATTACCTGGAGTTGAGTATTGTCCTGCCTTACTAGGTTAGGAAAATTTTCCTGAATAATATCCTGAAAAATATTTTCCAACTTGGATTCATTCTCTTCATGACATTCAGGTACACTGATCAATCATAAATTAGGTCTTTTCACATAGTCCCATATTTCCTGGAGACTTTGCTCCTTCCTTTTTAGTCTTTGTTCTCAAATCTTGTCTTCTCATTTCATTTCATTAAGTAGGTCTTCGACCTCTGATATCCTTTCTTCTGCTTGATCAATTCGACTGTTAAAACCTGTGCATTGTTCGTGAAGTTCTCTTATTGTGTTCTTCAGTTCCAATAATTCGCTTATATTCGTTTCTAAATTGTCTACTCTCATTAGGATTTCGTCAAACCTTTTTTCAAGGTTCTTAGTTTCTTTGCATTGGGCTAGAACATGTTCTTTTAGCTCACAAAAGTTCCTTATCATCCACCTTCTGAAGCTATTTCTGTTACTGGAACGCACTCGTTCTCCAGCAGGCCTTGTTCCCTTGATGATGAAGAACTGTGATCCCCTGTAGAAGGAGAAGCATTCTGCTTCTGGGTATTCTCAGCTTTTTTACGCTGGTTCCTTCCCGTCATTGTAATTTTATCCACCTGTCGTCTCTGTAATTACCTACTTTCAATTTAGGTCTCTGAGTGGACGTCCAACTTGTTGATTCCCAACACCGAAATCTGAGCAACCCACTGAGCTGGCTAAAACAGCGGCATTAAGATTCATGGTGCTTTTCTGCTTAGGGATCTCCGGTCTGGCTTCCCTCTTGAATCCTTTTTTCAATTATGTAAATGGGACTCGCCTTCCCGGAGATCCAAACGTCGATCAAAAGGGAAGCTAGCCCCGTTTACTCTGCACCAAGAACCGCCGCGCCAAAGCGCCGGCAAAACCGCCACGCCGGCCACAAGAGTCACACTGGCCACCCGTGGGGCTCCTCCGCTGGGAATCTCCTAGTCCGTAAGCAACAAAAATTCTTCTAAGAATGTGGCGTCCTCTCGTTCTGTGCCCTTTCTCTGGGAGCTACAATCCTGAGCTGCTGGTAGTAGGTCATCTTGGATCTCTCTCTTTGTTTTTTGAGACGGAGCTTCACTCTTGTCGCCCAGGCTGGAGTGAACGGCACGATCTCGGCTCACTGCAGCCTCCACATCCCAGGTTCAAGCGATTCTCCCGCCTCAGCCTCCTGAGTAGCTGGTACCACAAGGCACGTGCCACCATGCCTGGCTAATTTTTTTGTATTTTTAGTAGAGAGGGTGTTGCACTGTGTTAGCCAGGATGGTCTCCATCTGCTGACCTCATGATGCCTTGGCCTCCCAAAGTGCTGGGATTACCGGCATGAGCCACCGCACCTGGCCTTTTTTTGTTTGTTGAGACAAGAGTCTTGTTCTATTGCTCAGGCTAGACTGCAGTGGCATTACTTGGGCTCGCTGCAAACCCCTCCGCGCCTGAAACCTCCCCGCCTCCCGGGTTCAAGCGATTCTCCCGCCTCCGCCTCCTGAGTAGCTGGGATTACAGGCATGCACCACCATGCTCGGCTAATTTTTTGTATTTTTAGTAGAGACTGGGTTTCACCATATTAGCCAGGCGGGTCTCCAACTCCTGACCTCAGGTGCACTGCACCCACCTCCACCTCCCAAAGTGCTGGGACTACAGCATGCGCCACCACACCCAGCCACTTTGTCCATTTATGTATTCATCTGCCCTAATGTGTATCTCTGACCTAGAGCCTCCGCTGCAGGAAAGCAGGGCCCCTGTCTGTCCCTCTGCCCAGATTCCTAAAGGTTAAGGACTCACACTTTTTTTTCTTCCTTTTCTGAGACAGTGCCTCACTCTGTCACCCAGGCTGGAGTGCAGTGCTGCGATCACAGCTCCCTGCAGCCTCAACTTTCCAGGCTCAAGCAAGCCTCCTGCCTCAGCCTCCTGAATAGCTGGTGCCACCACTGCACCTGGCTACTTTTCAAAATTCTTTGTAGAGACAAGGTCTCACCATGTTACCCAGGCTGACCTTGAACTCCTGGGCTCAAGCAATCTTCCTGCCTCGGCCTCCCAAAGTGCCAGCATTACAGGAATAAGACAGGACTCAAGGTCCGGAGGCAGGCAAGTGACACCCATTCTGAGCCTCAGTGGACTTACCTGTAAAATTGAGATAATAGGTCAGGTGTGGTGGCTCACGCCTGTAACCCGAGCACTTTGGGAGGCCGAGGCGGGCAGATCACCTGAGGTCAGGAGTTCAAGACCAACCTGCCCAACATGGTGAAACCCTGTCTGTACTAAAAATACAGAAATTAGCCGGGCATGGTGGCTCATGCCTGTAATCCCAGCTACCCCGGGGGTTGAGGCAGGAGAATCACTTGAACGTGGCAGGCGGAAGTTGTAGTGAGCCAAGATGGTGCCATTGCACTCCAACCTGGGCGACAAAGTGGGACTCTGTCTAAAAAATAAATAAATAAATAAAATTGAGATAACCGCACCCACTCCAAGGCTGTTGTTGAAGATTAAATGAACAGCTGGAACAGAGCCAGGGCATACGGTGAGAGCTCCACCAACGTTAGTGCAGGTATCACTGGTATCCCCAAAGAAGAATTAGGGCAATGGGCTCACAAGGAATCAGCCCCAGGCATTGCCACCATCTGCCCCACCCCATCCCTCCTCCCATACCCCGCAGGCCAAACTGTCTCTTTCTGGGCGCAGGGCACCCCTGGCCTCTGTGTTCTCGCTGTACCTCGCAGCAGCCCACCTGCCTGAGGCATGCCTAGACCAGCACACCTGCCTGGCTGGTTCTGCTGCCAGCACCATCGCCCACAGGGGCAGCTCCACCCAGCGCCCACTCTTGCAGAGCTGGGTCTGCGCCTTCAAGAAGGCAAACTGCCTCCCCTGGTCTCTGTCTCCCATTCCCACCCTCCCCACTCTCCCCACTTATGTTTTTTTTTTTAGACAGAGTTTCACTCTGTGTTTTCTGTGGAGTGCAGTGGCACAATCTCTGCTCACTACAACCTCCACCTCCTGGGTTCAAGGGATTCTCCTGCCTCAGCCTCCTGAGTAGCTGGGATTACAGGTGCCCACCGCCACGCCCAGCTAATTTTTGTATTTTTAGTAGAGACAGGGTTTCATCAGATTGGTCAGACTGGTATCAAACTCCTGACCTTGTGATCCACCCGCCTCGGCCTCCCAAAGTGTCGGCGTTACAGGCAAGAGCCACTGTGCCCCGCGTTTTGTTTTGTTTTTTTTTTCAGGCAGATCTGGCTCCGTCGCCCAGGCTGGAGTGCAGTGGCGTGATCTTGGCTCAGTGCAACCTCCGCCCCTTAGTTCAAGGGATTCTTCCACCACAGCCTCCCAAGTAGCGTGCCCACCACGCCCAGCTACTTTTTCTCTATTTTTGTAGAGATGGGATTTCGCCACGTTGCCCAGACTGGGCTCAAATGATCCTGCTGCCTCGGCCTCCCAAATTGCTGGGATTACAGGCATGAGCCACCGCACCCGGCCCATGCTCCCTTTTCCACAGGGCTGAGACTTAATGTGGCAACTTTCCCACGGCCAGAGACCAGAGAGGCAGGGTGGTGGCTCACGCCTGTGATCCCAGCACTTTGGGAGGCCAAGGCAGGTGGATCACAAGGTCAAGAGATCAAGACCATTGTGACCAACATGGTGAAACCCCGTCTCTACTAAAAATACAAAAATTAGCTGAGCATGGTAGTGCACACCTGTAATCCTAGCTAGATGGGAGGCTGAGGCAGGAGAATCATTTCAACCTAGGAGGTGGAGGTTGTAGTGAGCTGAGACCACACCACTGTACTCCAGCCTGCGCAACAGAGCAAGACTTGGTCAAAAAAAAAAAAAAAAAAAAAAAAAAAAAGACCAGCCTGACCAACATAGCAAAAGTCCATCTCTACAAAAAATTTAAAAATTGGCCAGGTGTCGTGGCACATGCCTGTGGACCCAGGTACTCAGGAGGCTGAGGTAGGAAGATTGCTTGAGCCCAGGAGTTCAAGGCTACAGTGAGCCATGATCATGCCACTGCACTCCAGCCCGGGTGATAGCACAACACCCTGTCTCAAATAAATACATTAAATAAATAAGTAAATACATGTTGAATGAATGATGAAAACACAAAATCACCAACAGAACGCCAGAATACGGCCAGGTGCAGTGGCTCATGCCTGTAATCCCAACACTTTGGAAGGTCGAGGCAGGTGGATCACCTGAGGTCAGGAGTTTGAGACCAGCCTGGTTAACATGGTGAAACCTCGTCTCTACTAGAAGTTCAAATATTAGCTGAGTATAGTGGTGGGCACCTGTAATCCCAGGTACTCAGGAGTCTGAGGCAGGAGAATCCCTTGAACCTGTGAGGCAGAGGTTGCAGTGAGCAGAGATCATGAGCAGAGATCTCCTAATGCCCTCCAGCCTGGGCGACAGAGATTGAATTCTCCAAAAAAAAAAAAAAATTGGACAGGCGAGGTGGCTCACACCTGTAATCCCAACCCTTTGGGAGACCAAGGTGGGTGGATCAGGAGATCAGGAGATCGAGACCATCCTAGTCAACATGGTGTAACCCCTAATAATACAAACATTTCTGTCTTTACTAAAAATGCAAAAATTAATTGGGCATAGTGACGTGTGCCTGTAATCCCAGCTACTCGGGAGACTGAGGCAGGAAAATCGTTTGAACCAGGGAGTTGGAGGTTGCAGGAGGTGGCAGTGAACCGAGATGGTGCCACTGCACTCAAGCCTGGCTACAGAGTGAGACTCCATCTCAAAAAAAAAAAAAAGAATTTAAAATTAGAATGTGGTAATGGTTGCACCACTCTGTAAAATATACAAAAAACCAGAGTTGTATACTTTGAATGTGTGAATTTGATGGTATCTGAATTATACCTCAATAAAGCTGTTAAAAAATATTTGACATTTACCAAGTGGTTGTTTCAAGGCTGGGCAATGTGCTGAACTTTCTACACCATGTTACATTCTCACCCACAGAATCAAGTGAGAAGGAAAGGGACTTTTTTTTTTTTTTTTTTTTTTTTTTTTGAGACAGAGTCTTGCTCTGTTGCCAGATTGGAGTGCAATTGTGCGATCTCGGCTCACTGCAAACTCAGCCTCACGGGTTCAGGCGATTCTCCTGTCTCAGCCTCCGGAGTCGCTGACACTACAGTCGCGTGCCCCCACACCCAACTAATTTTTGTATTTTCAGTAGAGACGGGTTTCACCATCTTGACCAGGCTGGTCTTGAACTCCTGACCTCCTGATCCACCCGCCTTGGCCTCCCAAAGGGCTGGGATTACAGGTGTGAGCCACCACGCCCAGCCCTTTTTTTTCTGAGATAGGGTCTTGTTCTGCTGTACAGATTGGAGTGCAGTGGTGGTATCATCATGGCTCACTGTGACCCCAAACTTCTGGGTTCAAGTGATCCTCCCACCTCAGCCTCCCGATTAGCTGGAACTACAGGCATGTGCCACCAAAGTTGGCTAATTTTTTTCTATTTTTTGTAGAGACGGTTTCACCATATTGGCCAGGCTGGTCTCGAACACCTGAGCTCAGTTGATCCACCTCCCCCAGCCTCCCAAAGTGCTGAGATTACGTGAGCCACTGCACCCAGCCTAGACTGTTTTCTAAAGTAATGGCACCCCTGGCCAGGCTTGGTGGTCCATGCCTATAACCCAGCGCTCTCAGAGGCTGATGTGGGAGGATCACTTCCGCCCAGCAGCTCTAGAACAGCCTTAAAAACATAGGGAGACCCCCATCTCTGCACAAAATGAAAAGTTAGCCATGTGTTAGTAATGTGCACCTGCAGTCGTAGCTACTCAGGAAGCTGATGTGGAAGGATCACTTAAACACAGGAGTTCGGGGTTATAGTGAGCCATGATCACACCACTGCACTCCAGGCTGTGCAACAGGATGAAACCATGTCTCTATAAAAAACCAAAAAAGAATAAGAAGGAAGAAACTCATTTTAAAAAAACAATAAAGCTGGGTGCAGTGGCTCACACCTGTAATCCCAGCACTTTGGTGGCGGAGGCAGGCAGATCACGAGGTCAAGAGATCAAGACCATCCTGGCCAACATGGTGAAACCACATCTCTACTAAAAATACAAAAATTAGCTGGGTGTGGCGCCGGAGGCTGAGGCAGGAGAATCAATCACTCAAACCCAGAAGACGGAAGTTGCAGTGAGCTGAGATCGCGCCACTGCACTGCAGCCTGGGCGACAGATTGAGACTCCATCTCAAAAATAAAATAAAATAAAGTAAAATAAAATAAGACAATAAAGTCAGGTGTGGTGACTCGCGCCTGTAATCCCAGCACTTCGAGAGGCTGAGGCAGGTGGATCACTTGAGGACAGGAGTTCAAGACCAGCCTGACAAATATGGTGAAACCCCGTCTCTACTAAAAATACAAAAACTAGCCAGGTCTGGTGGTGGGCACCTGTAATCTCAGCTACCTGGGAGGCTGAGGAAGGGGTATTGCTTGATCCCAGAAGGCGTATGTTGCAGTGAGCGGAGATCGCGTCACTGCACTCCAGCCTGGGCAACATAGCGAGACTCCATCTGAAATAGAAGTAGATAAATAAAAATAAAACAATGACATTATTTTACCTTCCCATCAGCAATGTGTAAGGATTCCAGTTTCTCTGAATCTTTGACACTCTTGTTTTCTTCTTCTTCTTCCTTCTTCCTTCCTCCTCCTCCTCCTCCTCCTTCTTCTTCTCTTCTTCCTCTTTCTTTTTTTTTGAGATAGAGTCTCACTCTGTCACCCAGGCTGGAGTGCAGTGACACGATCTCAGCTTGCTGCAACCTCCACTTCCTAGGTTCAAGCGATTCTCCTGCCTCAGCCTCCTGAGTAGCTGGGACTACACGTGCCCACCACCACATTCGGTTTTATTAACAAAGAAGTAACTTTTGTATTTTTAGTAGACACCGGATTTTACCATGTTGGCCAGGCTGGTCTCAAACTCCTGACCTCAGGTGATCTGCCCACCTCAGCGTCCCAAAATGCTGGAATTACAGGCGTGAGCCACCGCGCCTGGGCCTATTTTCTGACTTTTATTATGTCCATACTAAAAGACATGAAGGGGTATCTAACTGTGATTTGGATAGTTGTTCCTGGCTGGGCATGGTGACTCACATCTGTAATCCCAGCACTTTGAGAGACACAGGAGAGAGGACTGCTTGAAGCCAAAAGTTCAAGAACAGCCTGGGAAACAAAGTGAGACCCCATTTCTAAAAGGGAGGAAAAAAAAAAACAGCCAGGCCTGGTGGTGTGGTGGTGGGGCCCCTGCAGTCCCAGCTAGGCAGAAGGCTGAGGCAGGAGAGGCACATGAACATGGGAGGCAGAGGTTGCAGTGAGCCGAGATCATGCCACTGCACTCCAGCCTGTGCAACAAGAAAGAGACTCTGTCTCCAAAAAAATCAGAAACAGGCTGGAGGTGGCAGCTCACGCCTGCAATCCCAGCACTTTGGGAGGCCAAGGTGTGTGGATCACCTGAAGTCAGGAGTTCAAGACCAGCCACCAACATGGTAAAACCCTGTCTCTACTAAAAGTACAAAAGTAGCTGGGTGTGGTGGTGCATGCCTGTAATTCTAGGTACTTGGTAGGCCGAGGCAGGAGAATCGCTTGAACCCAGGAGGCAGAGTTCGCAGTGAGCTGAGATTGCACCATTGCACTCCAGCCTGGACAAGTCTCTTGATCACACCACCCACAGTGCAGTCCATCTTCTTTCTTTCTTTCTTTGTTTTTTTTTTTGAGATAATGTCTCACTCTGTCGCCCAGGCTAGAGTGCAGTGGAACACAGCTTATGGCAGTCTTTACCCTCTGGGCTCAAGTAATCCTCCTCCTTTAGCCTCCCAAGTAGCTGGGATTACAGGCATGTACCACCATGGTCAGATAATTTTTTTATTTTTATTTTTTGTAGAGATGGGGTCTCCACATGTTACCTAGGCTGGTCTCGATCTCCTAGGCTCAAGTAATTCACCTACCTTGGCCTCCTAAAGTGTTGGGATTACAGGCATGAGATCCCTATGTTACCCAGGCTGGTCTTGAATTCCTGGCTTCAAGGGATCCTCCAACCTCAGCCTCCCAGAATGTTGAGTTATAGGTGCGAACTATTATGCCTGGCAAACAGTACACATTCTTTTTGTTGCTTTTTTTTTTAGGTGGAGTCTCTCTCTGTTGCCAGGCTGGAGTGCAGTAAAGCAATCTTGGCTCACTGCAATCTCTGCCTCCCGGGTTCAAGCAATTCTCCTGCCTCAGCCTTCTGAGTAGCTGGGACTATAGATGTGTGCCAACATGCCTGGCCAATTTTTTGTATTTTTTAGTAGAGACAGGGTTTCGCTGTGTTAGCCAGGATGGTCTTGATATGCTGACCTTATGATCTGCCCACCTCAGCCTCCCAAAGTGCTGTGATTACAGACATGAGCCACTGTGCCCGGCCTCTTTTTATTGCTCTTATAACAATGGAATTTCATTTCCCTTTGAAGGATACAATTGAGAAGTATAATTACTATGATGTATAATTTCTCCAGCTACAGGTAATTGTTTTTTTTTTTTTTTCTTTCTTTCTTTCTTTTTTTTTTTTTTAGAGATCAGGTTTCACCATCTTGGCCAGGCTGGTCTTGAACTCCTGACCTCATGATCACCCATCTCGGCCTCCCAAAGTACTGGGATTGCAGTCATGAGCCACTGCGTGCAGCTGTTTTTTCTTTACTTGACTTTCTTAGCTTTGTTTTTTTTTTTGAGACAGTCTCACTCTGTCACCCAGGCTGAAGTGTAGCGGCGTAATCTCACCTCACTGCAACCTCCTCCTCCTGGGCTCAAGCAATCCTCAAGCCTCAGCCTTCCGAGTAGCTTGGACTACAGATGTCTGCCATCAGGCCCAGCTAATTTTGTATTTTTAGAAGAGACAGGATTTCACCAGATTGGCCAGGCTGGTCTCAAACTCCTGACTTCAAGTGATCTTGGCCTCCCAAAGTGCTGGGATTACAGGCATGAGCCACCACACCCAGCCTCCAGTGTCTGTGGACATGCTGTTTGTCCTACCAGGAATACATTTCCTTCCTCTCTCTTTTTGGCTAATGCCTACTCATCCATTACATTCCATGATAGACATTTTTAATGTAGATAACAATCCATTGAATGAAAAACTGTGCTTTCCAGATAGCTGGCTCTCTTGACTAATTCTGGCCATTGAAGTGGGAGTAGAGGTGACATACATTATTCTGGATGTCAGTCACTTCTGAACAGGGGCATCCAAAAACTCATACATGCCTCTCCTGTCTCCCTCTTGCTCTTCTGTGATAACTGAAATGGTGAGTTGCAGATAGTGCGGTCCCAAGATGATGGGAGACTTGTCAGCCTGGGCTCCTGAATGACTGTGTGGAGCTGAGCCCCTGCCAACCCATACAGGATACATAGCCTGAGGGAGAAATCAACTTTGATTGTGTTAAACCACTAAGCTTTGGGCTTATTTGTTACTGCAGCAAATCTTGGACTATTCTGCCTAATACAGAACCCAAACTGAATGTGGCTTCCTCAAAGAAGTCTCCTGGATCACAGCCCCAGATTCAGTTTCTTCCCCCTATTGTAAGCTTGTATATTCCTACTTGATCATTACTGCAATCATAACTGTGTAATTATTTGTGTAATAAATTCCTCATCTGTCTGCTCCACCCCATCTCCAAAACCCCCAGGGGAGACAACAGTGTGGATTTTCCATTGGTGCAGACTGGACTTGAAATAGTGTCTGGTGTATAGGAGGTATTCAGGATACACTTGTTGAATGAAACAGTTTTGAATTCTTTCAGCCCAAGAGGCAGCAAGACCAGGCACAGTGGCTCATGCCTGTAATCCCAGCACTTTGGGAGGCCGAGGTGGGCCAATCATCTGAGTTCAGGAGTTCAAGACCAGCCTAGCCAACATGGTGAAATTCTGTCTCTGCTAATAGTACAAAAATTAGTCCAGGGGTGGTGATGTAAGCCTGTTATCCCAGCTACTCAGGAGACTGAGGCAGGAGAATGTCTTGAACCCTGGAAGTGGAGGTTGCGGTGAGC
>PVKP010040338.1:0-19541 GCA_004027715.1 Plecturocebus donacophilus
CCCGGAGGCTTGGAGGGCCCCCTAGACCCGGAGAGGGGGAGGGAGCGGGGCAGGAATGGAGGCGGGGCCTGGCTGTAGCGTCCCGGGGCAGCGGAGTCGGGGCGCGATCTTATCAGGGGAATCCGTCGGTGGCCCGGAGAAGCTTGGAGGGGGCGCAGAGGGCGGCGCTGGGGTCACTTGGAGCCTGCGTGCCCCACCCGCTTTGGGCCGCACCCCCCACCTCCGAGCTGCCACACTGTTGGCCCCGCAGCCCGTCGGTCCTTAAGACCCGCAGGTCCCAGGCTTTGCGGCTCCCCGACGAGCCCTGGAGCAAGTCCTGCGTCTGTCTTGGGTCCTCTTCTGTGAAGTAACGATGGCCCGTCTTGTTTTGCAGGGTTAGAGGATGGTGGGTTGAGAGGATGGAAGTGAAGAGGAAGTCTTTACCATCCTCCTTTACTGTTTCCTACCGTTAAATAAAAATTATAGGAGGCTATTGTTTTGGACTAAATTTCTGCACCAGGCCGCAGCTGACCAAACTAAAAATCAAAATGGAGTCACCCATACTAAAGTTCTACATTACCAAATAGAAACTGAGTTCCCATCTTACCTGGGGAGAAATCAAGAGACAACAGCTAATTTCCTGAACAGGCCAGTTTAGATCCCCAATCAACATCATGACGACGTTTCCCTGCTTTAATCCTGCGCAAAAAAAGGTGGCCTGAAAGAACCTCATGGTAACCAATCGGTTATTATTCTATTGGTCTGTCCTGTTTTACAGGAAAAGAAACTTTGAAAAATAACTAATATACTTTTTCTTTCTTTCTTTTTTTTTTTTTTTTTTTTTGACGGAGTCTCATTCTGTCGCCCAGCCTGGAGTTGGAGTGCGGTGATGCGACTTAGCTCACTGCATGCTCCACCTCCCAGGTTCAAGCCATTCTCATGCCTCAGCCTCCCTTTAAGCTGGAACTACAGGTGTGTGCCACCACGCCTGGCTATTTTTGTATTTTCAGTAGAGACAGTTTTTTCATGTTGGTCACGCTGGTCTCGAACTCCTGACCTCAGGTGATCCACCTGCCTCAGCCTCTCAAAGTGCTGGGATTACAAGCATGAGCCACCATGCCCCACCATTAAAAAAAAACTTTCTTTTGAGACCAAGTTTCACTCTTGTTTCACAGGTTGGAATGCAATAATACAATCTCGGTTCACTGCAACCTCCATCTCCTGGGTTCAAGCAGTTCTACCTCAGCCTCCCAAGTAACTGGGATTGCAGGCATCTGCCACCACGTCCAGCTAATGTTTGTATTTTTGGTGGAGACAGGGTTTCACCACATTGGCCAGGCTAGTCTCAAACTCCTGACCTCAGGTGATCTGCCCACCTTGGCTTCCCAAAGTGCTGGGATTACAGGCGTGAGCCACTATGCCCAGCCTTTTTTTTTTTTTTTTTTTTTTTTCTGGAGACACAGTCTCGCTCTGTTGCCAGGCTAGAGTACAGTGGTGCGATTTCAGCTCACTGCAACCTCTGCCTCCCAGGTTCAAGCGATTCTCCTGCCTCAGCCTCCCAAGTAGCTGGGACTACAGGCACGTGCCATCATGCCCAGCTAATTTTTGTATTTTTGGTAAAGACGGGGTTTCACTGTGTTGGCCAGGATGATCTCCATCTCTTGACTTCGTGATCTGCCCACCTCCACCTCCTAAAGTGCTGGGATTACAGGCATGATGCATTGTGCCTGGACATTTACATTTTTATAGAGACGCAATATCACCATGTTGGCCTGGTTGGCCTGAAACTCCTGGGCTCAGGGGATCCTCCCATCCCAGCCTCCTGAAGTGCTGGGGTTACAGGTGTGATCCAGAACTCTGAGCCTGATATACTCTGTTCTTTGCCCATGCTTTTTTTAGCCCTTCTGTGTCTATAAAGCCAAGCTCTTCTGCTCTGGTGATTGAAACTTACTCGATTTTATAGAATGAGGTGTTACCCAATTGTGGAACTGCAAATAAAGCCAACTGAAATTTTTTTCTAAATTTCTTGTAATTTTGTCTTTTGACAGTGCCAACTGTGAAGAACTGTACTAATAGCTGTACTAATAGTTTATGCAAAATGTTCATTTATTCCACACAACAATTTCAAAAATAGGTAATATTATCATCCCTATTTTTTTATTATTATTTTTGAGATGAAGTCTGGTCCTGTAGCCAGGCTGGACTGCAGTGGCACGATCTCGGTGCACTGCAACCTCTACCTCCCTGCTTAAGCCATTCTCCTGCCTCAGCCTCCCAAGTAGCTGGGACTACAAGCACATGCCACCACGCCCAGCTAATTTTTGTATTTTTGTATTTTTAGTAGAGAGGGTGTCACCATGTTGGCCAGGATGGTTTCAATCTCTTGACTTCATGATTCGCTCCCCTTAGCCTCCCAAAGTGCTGGAATTACAGGTGTGAGCCACCACACCGGAACTTTTTATTTTCTTTCTGAGACAGAGTTTCACTTTTTCACGCAGGCTGGAGTTAAGTGGTGGGATCTCGGCTCACTGCAACCTCCGCACCCCTGGTTCAAGTGATTCTCCTGCCTCAGCCTCCCAAGTAGCTGGGATTATAGGCACCCACCACCACTCCTGGCTAATTTTTGTATTTTTAGTAGAGTCGGGGTTTCACTACGTTGGCCAGGCTGGTCTTGAACTCCTGACCTCAGGTGATCCATCCGCCTCCGCCTCCCAAAGTGTTAGGATTACAGATGTGAGCCACCTCACCCAACCTATCAACCCTATTTTATTTTATTATTATTATTTTTTGAGACAGAGTCTTGCTCTTGTTGCCCAGGCTGGAGTGCAATGGCACCATCTCAGCTCACTGCAACCTCTGCCTCGCAGGTTCAAGCCATTCTGCTGCCTCAGCCTCCCGAGTAGCTGGGATTACAGGCGCACGCCACCATGCTCTGCTAATTGTTGTATTTTTAGTAGAGACGAGATTTCACTACATTGCCAGGCTGGTCTCGAACTCTTGACCTCAGGTGATCCACCTGCCTTGGCCTTCCAAAGTGCTAGGATTATAAGCATAAGCCACTGCACCCGTCCTGTCCTCCCTATTTTGTGCCCATGTTAACACAGCTAGTAAGTGGCAGAACCAGGACTTAAACCTGGGGGTCTGATTTAGTATATTTGGAGTCTTTCTTACTCCAGATACCATGTTCTTAACCACTATGTGATTACTGCTTAATTCTTTATTACTCATTGATTCATTCAAAAAATATTTCTTGGTCATGTGCTGAGGGATACAGTGAACAAGTTACCATTTCTACACAAATAAGCTTGCAGGCTGGTTCAAAGACTGAACAATTAACAACACGAATCATTATTCAATTAAAACTGTGATATGTGGCTGGGCGCAGTGGTTCATGCCTGTAATCTCAGCACTTTGGGAAGCCAAGGTGGGCAAATCACGAGGTCAGGAGTTGGAGACCAGCCTGGCCAACATGGTGAAACCCCGTCTCTACTAAAATATACAAAACATTGACCAGGATTCCAAGATGGCATCAGTTGTTCTGAAGGTCAAAATAGGGAAGCTGCCAAGCTGGATCTTGATGCGGGATTTCAGTCCTAGCGGCATTGCTGGAGCATTTAAAGAGGTTACTTCAGTCCTAGCGGCATTGCCAGAGCATCTTGAAGAGGTTACTACCGGTACTACAGGTACATCAACGTGAAGAAGGGGAGCATCTCGGGGGTTACCATGTTGCTGGCAGCTACTGCTGTTCAGCTACTGCCTTTCCTACAAGGGGTTCAAGCATGAGCGGCTATGCAAGTACCACTGAAGAAGAGGACAGGATCTGCGCTCCCCCAGCACGACCTTCTTGGCCCCAGCCCCTCCGTAAGGAACACAATCCCAATTGTTGCTGAATCCTTTGGTATCCTGATAGAAATTAACCTCCAAATAAAAGATGACTGGTACGTGTAAAAAAAAAATACAAAGAATTAGCTGGGTGTAGTGGTGAGCGCCTGTAATCCCAGCTATTCGGGAGGCTGAGGCAGGAGAATCGTTTGAACATGGGAAGCGGAGGTTGCAGTGAGCCGAGATGGCACCAGCCCGGGCAACAGAATGAGACTCCATCTCAAAAAATAAATAAATAAAATTGTGATATGCACCTTGGTGGAGAAGTATAGGGAACTATAGGGCAGTGTTTTCTGGGCAGCAAGTGCTTATTATTATGTGCCAGGTTCTATGCTAAATCATTTAAGATTTGGCTCTAGTCTCCAGCCCACCTAAGATCTAGATCACACTTATTCAAACATTGTATCAACCAGGATTCTAGCAGTTGCAAGTAACAGAAACAACACAGGCCTGTTGTAGTCAATTTCACCTGTAATTCCAGGCTTTGGGAGGCCTACTGGGTTAGCTTGAGCCCAGGAGTTTAAGAGCAGCCTGGGCAACATAGCAAGATCCCTCATCTCTACCAAAACAAAACAAACAAACAAAAACACGGGGTGAGGGGTGACATTACATGCCTGTAGTCCCAGCTACTCGGAGGCTGAGATGAGAGGATTACAGGGAGAGAGGGGAAGATTTATTGATACACTCTAGAAGTATGTTTTTAAGTTCGTTAAGTATGGCTGGATCCCAGGGGCTCAAGAGAAGATTTCAAGGCTCCATGTCTCTCGTTATCCTTCAATTCTCTCTTTTAGGCAGCCAAGCAAGATGGCTCCTAGCTGTTCTAGGACCAGCTATAGTGGCTGACACCTATAAATCCCAGCACTTTGGGAGGCTAAGGAGGGAGGATCGCTCAAGCAATGAAGCTGGGAGTTTGAGATCAGCCTGGGCAACATAGCAAGACCCCATTTCTACAAAAGATAATAAGAAAAAAAATTAGCTGAGCATGGTGGTTTGCATTTGTAGTTCCAGTTGCTCAGGAGATTGAGGCGAGAGGATCCCTCCTTGAGCTTAGGAATTTGAGGCTACAGTGAGCTATGATTGTGCCACTGCACTGTACCTTGGGCAACAGAATGAGAGAAAGGAAGAAAAAAAAAGAAAGAGAGAGAGAGAGAGAAAGTAGGGAGGGAGGGAAGGAAGGAAAGAAGAGAGGGAGGAAGGCAGGGAGGGAGGCAGGGAAGGAAGGAGAAGAGAAAAGAAAAATGGCTGTGGCTACAAGCAGTTTTAGGCTTTCTTTGACTTTATATTGCTGGATCCCTGAAGAGAGTGTGTACTTCCCAATAGCTCCAGCATTAAAAAAGTAGCCTTGGGGACCATCTCTCCTAAATTCCTTGAAGCTGTCCTGAGCTCTTGCAAGCTGAACCCAAGTCCTGAGCCCTGCGCAGGGCATGGCACAGTAGCAGTGGAGGCTACGTGTTAAATTCCGGGGAATGGGAGTGTTTATCGTGGTGCATAAATTCCGGGGAATGGGGAATGGGAGTGCTTATCATGGTGGAGGTTTGGAGATGCTTCACAAGGGCAAAGGCCGCAGCAAGATGAGCAGATCACATGGTAGAGAGAATGCAGAAGGAAATAGTGGCTGTTTCTCAGGACCATGTTCTGTTGGTGGGACAGGCCATCCCAACTGGGCAGACAAGTGCTTCAGAGGCAAATGGAGAGAGGCTGGAGCCGGCAGAAAAGTCTACCTAGCCTCCAGAGATGCCCCAGGCTAGGGAAACCTCTGTAAGACCCATTGGGAGTCAAACCCCAGACTCAAGTCCCTTTAGGCCTGCTCTAAGGTATGGTCTGGTAAGGGGGTCTCAGGCCACCCAAAATATAATAAGAAGTCTTCCCATGTGCATAGCTGTTTGTAATTTTCAAAGCTCTCACCCGTACCCTCTATGACCCAGAGGTATACATTATTAGGGCCATTTTACAGGTGGGAATATTGAGCCTCAAAATCAGGCTAACCTAGGCCGGGTGCGGTGGCTCACGCCTGTAATCCCAGCACTTTGGGAGGCTGAGGCAGGCGGATCACCTGAGGTCGGGAGTTCGAAAGCAGCCTGACCAACATGGTGAAACCCTGTCTCTTAAAAAAAAAAAAAAAAAAAAAAAAAAAAATCAGGCTAACCTGACTAAAGTGAACCATTATGCAGAGACACTCAGCGTGCTGGTCCCTCCCAGGGCTCTAGCCCATCCCCACTCCTTCCATCTCCCCATTGACCTTTCCCCAACCCAAACTCTTCTGGAGCCCTGAAACCTCCCCATCCCCATCCATGGTCATCCAGGAGCTGCTACCTTTCAAGAGGAGGTGAGGCACCAGGGAAGGTCAAAGATTTAGAGGTAGTCTGGAGGCAAATCCTACTGACTCACACTCTGTCTCTAGGCAGGTAAAAAGGACACATTCATGTTCCCTAATCTTTCCCCTTCCTTCCTCAGCTTCTTCCACCCACTCAAGACCTTATGCACCACCATTAAGACTGTCTTCAGTTCAGGCATTGTTAAAACACAAATACCTGGATGCTAGAGAAAGGGAATTCTACATCCATTGCCTCCTGTGATCCTCCTAGAACCCTGCCCGGAATTTTACATCGATTCCCTCCTGTGATCCTCCTAGAACCCTGCCCGGTGAGGCATGTTGCAAGGGAAGTAATTGAGCTTCTGAGAAAGTATGAGTTGCCCGAGATGACCCAGTTAGTAAGTGGCAGAGCTGGGATATGAGCTCCCCCTGGTCTAGCTCCAAAGCCCATGACCTTTCAGGGGCCAAGACCAGAAAAGGAGAGGGAGAGGGAAGGCCCTGGTTAGACAGAAGGATGACCACACACGCAGGAGGACTTGGACTTCCTGGGGGGTGCGGGGGAGGTCCTGGGGATGGGGGTGGGGCCTCTCGGCTGGCAGGAAGGGGTGGTTTCCTCCCATTCTAGATGCCTGGTCCAAAGCAGACAAATTGTATGGGTTTTTTTGTTTTTTGGTTTTGTTTGTTTGTTTTTGAGATGGAGTCTCACAGGCTGGGTGTGCTGGCTCACACCTGTAATCCCAGCACTTTGGGAGGCCCAGGTGGGCGGATCACAATGTCAGGAGTTCGAGACCAGCCTGACCAACATGGCGAAACCCCGTCTCTTAAAACAACAACAACAACAGCAACAAAGAAATAGAGTCTCCCTCCCATGGCGTAGGCTGGAGGGTAGTGGCACGATCTCGGCTCACTGCAACCTCCACCTCCCGGGTTCAAGTGATCTTCCTTCCTCAGCCTCCCAAGTAGCTGGGATTACAGGCATGCACCACCATGCCTGGCTAATTTTTGTATTTTTAGTAGAGACAGGGTTTTGCCATGGTAGGTCTTGAACTTCTGACCTTAGGTGATCAACCTGCCTCAGTCTCCCAAAGTGCTAGGATTACAGGCGTTAGCCACTGAGCCCAGCTATATATTTTACCTCTACAAAAAACACAAAAATTAGCTGGGCAGCCAGGTGCGGTGGCTCACACCTGTAATCTTGTAATCCCAGCACTTTGGGAGGCCAAAGCAAGTGGATTGTTTGAGGTCAGGAGTTCGAGACCAGCCGGGGCAACATGGCAAGACCTCATCTCTACTAAAAATACAAACAACAACAAAAAGCTGGGTGTGCTGGTGCATGCCTGTGGTCCCAGCTACTCGGGAGCTAAGATGGGAGAATTGCTTGAGCCGGGGAGGTAGAGGCTGCAGTGAGCTGTGAGCTGTGATGATGCCACTACACTTCTGTTTGAGTGACATAGTAAGACCATGTCTCAAAGAAAAAAAAAAAAGGCTGACGCCTTGGCTCACACCTGTAATTCCAGCACTTTGGGAGGCCGAGGCAGGCGGATCACTGAGACTAATCTGGCCAACATGGTGAAACCCTGTCTATAACTAAAAATGCAAAAATTAGCTGGGCATGGTGACAGGCGCCTGTAATCTCAGTTACTGGGGAGGCTGAGGCAGGAGAATCGCTTGAACTTGGGAGGCGGAGTTTACAGTGAGCTGAGATTGCTCCATTGCACTCCAGCCTGGGCAACAAGAGTGAAACTCCGTCTTAAAAACAGTCTAGGGGCAGCAGAGATACAGGGCCAGCCAGCAGGTGTCGCTGTGACAGCCGTTCTCCTTGCTGTTATGATTGAAACAGCAGAGTGAAATACTCAGATTAAGATTGTGTAGACAAGGAAGATAGCGATGGTAAACAGGGGCTGTACCTCTGCTGGAGGCAGCAGGGAGGTTGAACGATATCACTTAGGAAAAACGCCCAACCAGGCGCTCAACAAACAGGAGTTATTTTCTAGTAGCTTTACCACCTGTATCATTTTCTTTTCTCAGCTCACTGCAACCTCCACCTCTCAGGTTCAAGCGATTCTCCTGCCTCAGCCTCCCAAGTAGCTGGGACTGCAGGTGGGTGTCACCATGCCCAGCTCATTTTTGTATTTTAGTAGAGATGGGGTTTCACTATGTTGGCCAGGCTGGTCTCAAACTCCTGACCTTGTGATCTGCCTGCCTCAGCCTCCCAAAGTGCTGGGATTACAGGTATCAGCCACTGTGCCTGGCCTTTTTCTTTTGTGGGGTGTGTGTGTGTGTGTGTGTGTGTGTGTGTGTGTGTGAGAGAGAGAGAGAGAGAGAGAGAGATTTCTCTTTTCTTACTATGCGTGTCATTTTTCTTTTCTCACTGCCCAGGCTGGAATGCAGTGACATGATCACAGCTCACTGCAGCCTAGTGTGTGGCACAGAGTGGGCATTCAAACAGCAGTAGCTGCAGGGTTGTGGGCACTGGTGTTGGTGGCTTGGGACCCCTGCTGTCTCATCACAGATCACCAACCAAGCCGTGGTTCTTTTCTTTCCTTTCCTTTTCTTTTTTGAGTCAGGGTCTCATTTCACTTGCCCAGGCTGGAGTGCAGTGTCACTACCTCAGCTCACTTCAGCCTCAACCAGCTAGGCTTAGGTGATTCTCCCACCTCAGCCTCCTGAGTAGCTCCAACTACAGGCATGTGCCCACCATATCCAGCTAATTTTTTGGTATTTTTTCATAGAGACAGGGTTTCATCATGTTGCTCAGGCTGGTCTTGAATTCCTGGACTTAAGCAATCTGCCTGCCTCAGCCTCCCAAAGTTCTGGGATTACAGGTGTGAGCCACCCCTCCCCCTGGCCCTAGCTGTGGTCCTTTTTGTTTGTTGTTGCCCAGGCTGGAGTGCACTCTTGTTGGGCACTCTTGCTGCCCAGGCTGGAGAGCAGTAGCACAGTCTTGGCTCACTGAAATCTCTGCCTCCCGGGTTCAAGCAATTCTCCTGCCTCAGCCTCCCGAGTAGCTGAAATTACAGGCATGCACCACCACACCTGGCTAATTTTTGTATTTTTAGTAGAGATGGGGTTTCACCATGTTGGCCAGGCTGGTCTCGAACTTCTGACCTCAGTTGATCTGCCCGCCTCGGCCTCCCAAAGTGCTGGGATTACAGGCATGAGCCACCATGCCCAGCCACCAAAGCTGTGGTTCTTAATCTAATATTGGTAGCCCTTGATGGCAGACTGGGTCCTCATGCCAGTGTTGTGTTTCTGAAATCCAGAGAAGCATCCCATAATTAAATGGGAAGAGGTTGCTCAGACCCAAAGAAGACTCTGCTTGGGACCATCATCTGCTCTCCAGGAGGCCACAGAGTGTGTCCTGCCCAGCAGAGCTGCTGCGACAGCTGTTGTTGGCAAATGGGAAACTAATTAACTGTTAGCCAATGCTCTGTTTTTAAAAATGGGACCCGGTTGGGGACGGTAGAAAGTTGGGAGCAGCTGGGTGAGGTGGCTCACACCTGTAATCCCAGCACAACAAGGCCGAGATGGGAAGATTGCTTGAACCCAGGAGTTCGAGATCAGCCTGGGCAACATGGCAAAACCCTATCTCTACAAAAAAAAATTTAACCAGGTGTGGTGGCTGCTCCGGAGGCCGAGGAAATCACTTGAGCCCAGGAGGTCGAGGCTGCAGTGAGTCATGATTGGGCCACTGCACTCCAACCTGGGCAAGAGAGCAAGACCCTATTTCAAAAAAAAAAAAAAAAAAAGGTGGGAGTGGCCAGATGCGATGGTTCATGCCTGTAATTCCAGCACTTTGAGAGGCCAGTGGATCACCTAAGGTCAGGTGTTCAAGACCAGCCTGGCCAACATGGCGAAACCCCATCTCTACTAAAGATACAAAAATTAGCCAAGTGTGATGGCAGGCACCTGTAATGCCAGCTATGGGGGAGGTTGAGGCAGGAGAATTGCTTGAACCTGGGAGGCGGAAGTTGCAGTGAGCAGAGATCTTGCCATTGCACTCCAGACTGGGTGACAGAGCAAGACTCTGTCTCAGGAAAGAAAAAAAGAGGGGGAGCCGATGATCTAGTTGACATTCTTCCCTTTAACGAAAACACCATATTATAGGCAGAGACACTGAGGCCCTAGCTTGAAGCTCAAAGGTAACAGTCTAGTTTTTGTTAAGACAAGGGGTCAGGGGTTGTCACTATCCCATACTAGAAAAGAACTAATGCTTATTGGGGACATATTATGTGTCAGGTGGTTTATAAGCATTCTCCTTAATTATCACAATAATTCTGAGATACTAGCCATTTTACAGATGAGAAAAATAAGGATCAAGATCTAAAGTCTCACTTTTCCTTCATCACTTTACTAACTTTATTTCCTCTGCCTAGAACGGTGGTTCTCAAATGTAAGCGTTGTCCTCCAGGGTCATCTGGCAATGTCTGGAGACATTTCTGATGTCACGACCAGGGGTGGGGGTTGCTGCTAAACATTCTACAGTGCACAGGCTGGCCTCCCACACCCAGCGATTATCCAGTCCCAATGGCAGTACGGCTGAGCTTGGGAAGCTCTGACCTAAGTAAGGCATGCCCTGTCTCTTAGTCACCTCAGGAAGCCTATCCTGACTCCCCTCCCAGGAGAGGTTGCTCCTCCCTGTAGCCCCTGCAGCCACCAGCTGTGCTGTTAACAGGGCTGGTTGTGCTGCCTCTAACCAGAGCTCTCTGGGTAAACGGTATTGAAGGTGTATATTCACTGCTCATTGGTTTAAAACACAGGGCTGGGCACAGCCGTTCACGCCTGTAATCCCAGCACTTTGGTAGGCCGAGGCAGGTGGGTCACCTGAGGTCAGGAATTTGAGACCAGCCTGGCCAGCATAGTGAAACCCTGTCTCTATTAAAAATACAAAAATTAGCTGGGCGTGGTGGTATGTGCCTGTAATCCCAGCTACTCAGGAGGCTGAGTCAGGAGAATCGCTTGAACCTGGGAGGTGGAGATTGCAGTGAGCAGAGATCACGCCATTGCACTCCAGCCTGGGCAACAAGAGTGAAACTCGGTCTCAAAAATGAAAACCAAAACAAAACACAATTAGTGTCTTTCATCTATTGACTTCTTGCCTCAATTAGTCTTGTGGCTTTTTCAGGAATGGGATGTTTGTGAAAGATCTCACACCCTCTGTGTCCTTGCCAGAGAGGTGGCAGGCTTTCTGTCACCTCAGTTATGCAAATTGAGGCCACAGGACCATTTACTAATGCAGATGTAGTACAGTGCAGAGGTTAAAAGCACAGGTATATATATATATATATATATATATATATATATATATATATATGTAAAGATGGGGTTTCACCATGATGGTCAGGCTGGTCTTGAACTCCTGACCTCAGGTGATCCACCCACCTTGGCCTCCCAAAGTGCTAGGATTACAGACGTGAGACACAGCGCCCAGCAAAAGCACAGGTTTTTATGTGAGAAAGATCTTGATTTAGGTCCTAGCCCTGCAACTTACTGTGTGACCTTGGATATGGTATTTAATCAGTTTCCTCAGTTATGAACTACGGACAATAATAATAACTACCTTGTTCGGTCATTGTGAGGATTAAATTGGACAATCTATCCGTAGTGCTTAGCACAGTGCTGGCAATTGCAGCATTCTGAAAATGTTGGCTATTACTGTTACTAGGAGACGCAGTAGAGTTTCCACTCAGTGATAACAAGTTCCCTCTAACTCTGAAATACCCAAAACATGCTAGCCTCTCTCAGATCTCTGTGCTGTTTGACCTCGTTGAACAAGCTGCGCTTTGGCTTAGAATGCTGTTCTCCCCACATTGGTCTTCCAAACACACTCCTCTTCATCCTTCAAGCCTTAGTTCAGGTGCCATCTCTTCTGTGAAGACTCCATTGATTGTCCTTTTCTGTGTTTCCACCATGAGTCTCCACCCGCCCTGGAATCCTACTGCCGTTATAGCATTGATTCCGTTTTTTTTTTGTTTGTTTTTTTGTTTGTTTGTTTTTTTATGGAGTTACGCTCTTGTTGCCTAGTCTGGAATGCAATGGCATGATCTCGGCTCACTGCAACATCCGCCTCCAGGGTTCAAGCAATTCTCCTGCCTCAGCCTCCTGAGTAGCTGCGACTACAGGCATGCACCACCACGTCCAGCTAATATTTTTTTTAGTAGAGTTGAGGTTTTTCCATGTTGGTCAGGTTGGTCTCGAACTCCCGACCTCAAGTGATCTGCCCACTTTGGCCTCCCAAAGTGCTGGGATTACAGGTGTGAGCCACCACATCCGGCCATGCCTGGCCTTTTTTATTTTTATTTTTTGGAAACAGTGTCTCTGTCTCTGTTGTCCACTCAGGCTGGAGTGCTGTGGCACGATGTTGGCTCACTGCAACCTCTATCTCCCAGGTTCAAGTGATTCTTCTGCCTCAGCCTCCCGAGTAGCTGGGATTACAGGCGCCCACCACCACACCCAGCTAATTTTTGTGTTTTTAGTAGAAACTGGGTTCCACCATATTGGCCAGGCTGGTCTTAATCTCCTGACCTCAAGTGATCTTCCTGCCTTGGCCTCCCAAAATGCTGTGATTACAAGCCTGAGCCACCATGCTTGTCTCTCTTTTAATTTTTAAAATGTATTTTTTAGAGATGGGGTCACTGTCACCCAGGCTGGGGGGCAGTGGTGCAATCATAGCTCACTGCAGCCTTGAACTCCTAGGCTCAAGCGATCCTTCCACCTGGGCCTCTTGAATTGCTGGGATTACAGGTGAGATTTACCACACCCAGCTTCCTAAATCTTAACTGCAATCTCATGAGAGATTCTGGCCAGCACCACTTAGCTAAGCTGCTCCCGAATTTTTGACCCAGAAAAACTGTAGAAGGTAATGTCTGTTGGTTTTAACCACTGTTTTGGGGTGATTTGCTATGCAAGCAATAAAAAATTAAGAGTCCCCCAGGTTTTAGGGCAGTGGTTCATGGCTCTGGCTGGGCATCAGAATTTCCTATGAATGTTAAGAAAAAAATAAAAATATGCCAGGCGAGGTGGCTCATGTCTGTAAAAACCCTGCACTTTGGGAGGCCGAGGCGGGCGGTTCACGAGGTCAGGAGCTTGAGACCATCCTGGCTAACACAGTGAAACCCCGTCTCTACTAAAAATACAAAAAATTACCCGGGCATTGTGGAACGTGCCTGTAGCCCCTGCTACTTGGGAGACTGAGGTAGGAGAATCTCTTGAACATGGGAAGCAGAGGTTGCAGTGAGCCAAGATCGTGCCACTGCATTCCAGCCTGGGTGACAGAGCAAGACTCTGTCTGAAAAGAAAAAAGAAGAAAAAGAAAAAAAAAGAAAAAGTTAAAAATAAAAAGGAATTTGCCGTAAAACAGTATGTGTTCAGTGGTTAGAGCCTGAGCTCAGGAGTTAGAGAGGCTGGACTCCAATGCAGATCCTGCCACTTATCAGCTCTGTAGCCTGGGGTAAGTGACTTTATCTATGCCAGCTTTAGTTTCCCCATCTATAAGCTGGTGGTAATAGGACTGTTAGGAAGACTAAACAGGAACATTGATGTTGATTCTGTCCAGTAGATAAGCTGTAAGAGAGAACTCTGGGGCCTTGTCTGTCCGTAGTAGGTACTATGTTCCATTAAACCTATTCATTAAACCTTTCCTTTTTTTTTTTTTGAGACGGAGTCTCACTCTGTTTCCCAGGCTGAAGTGCAGTGGCACAACCTTGGCTCACTTCAACTTCTGCCTCCTGGGTTCAAGAGATTCTCCTGCCTAAGACTTCCAAGGAGCTGGGATTACAGGCATGGACCACCCACACCCGGCTAATTTTTTTTTTTTGTAGTTTTAGTAAAGACGAGGTTTCACTATGTTGGCCAGGCTGGTCTCGAACTCTTGACCTTGTGATCCACCTGCCTTGGCCTCCCAAAGTGCTGGGATTACAGGCATGAGGCACTGCGCCCGGCTCCTTTGTTTTTTTTTGAGACAGAGTCTTGCTCTGTTGCCCAGGCTGTACAGCAGTCGTGTGATCTCTGCTCACTGTAACTACTGCCTCCTGGGTTCAAGTGATTCTCCTGCCTCTGCCTCCCAAGTAGCTGGGACTACAGATATGTGCCACCATAGTTGGTTAATTTTTAAGCTTTTTGTAGACACATAGTCTTGCTCTGTTGTCTAGACTGGCCTTGAACTTCTGGGCTCAAGCAATCCTCCCACCTCATCCTCCAAAGTGCTGGGATTACAGGTGCGAGCCACTTCCCCAGGCCCTTTGTTTATTTATTGTATGTGTCCTCCCAATAGACATCCTCATCAAGAGAAGGGATTACTGTCTGTTTAGTTCACTGCTTATTCTCAATTTCTAGCACATAGTAGGTGCTTAATAAATATTTGAAGGATGAATTCAGATGCATGGGCTCCAGATTCCAGTGAATTATAATCTGTTATGCAGGTGGAGCCCAGCAATCTGTATTTTATTTTTTAAATGTATACATATTTATCAGTTTATTTAAACTTTATTTTAGGAGACAGTCTCTCACTATGTTGCCCAGGCTAGACTCAAACTCCTAGTCTCAAGGGATCCGCTTGCCTCAGCCTCCCAAGTAGCTGAGACTACAGGTACACACCACTGAGCCTAATGGAATCAGTATTTTATTAATTTACTTTTTTTGAGACAGAGTCTCACTCTGTTGCCCAGGCTGGAGTGCAGTGGCGCAATCTCAGCTCACTGCAACCTCCACCTCCCGGGTCCAAGTGATTGTCATACTCCAGCCTCCCCCATAGCTGAGATTGCAGATGTGCACCACCACTCCTGGCTAATGCTTGCATTTTTAGTACAGCCAGGGTTTCGCCATGTTGGCCAGGCTGGTCTCGAACTCCTGGCCTCAAATGATTGGCCCACTTCAGCCTCCCAAAGTGCTGGGATTACAGGCATGAGCCACCGAACACAGCTGTAGCAATATTTTAGAAAGACATCCCAAGTATAGTGAGAGTTGAGAAGCTCCATCCCAGAATGTCAGCAGTAAAGCAGCTAGTGAATATCATGCAAGCAAAGTCCAGCCCTCTCATTTCACAGATGACATAATCAAGACCGGAGCAGGAGTAGTTGCCCAAGGTCACAGGTTATTGACAGAGAAAGAACTAGTGCCGACACTAGTGTCAGATACCCAGCACAAGGCTCTCTGGAGCTCTGGCTGGCCTGGGCCTGCTCAGTCTCATTCCAGGGCAGACTGAGGGGAACTGCTGAGTCACTGGAACTGAGGCCCAAGGCAGGGTGTGGCCTCCATCGCCTGGGTGGGGGTGGGGCAATGTGAGACTGCCGCCACCTCCTCTGGGTGACTGAGGCTGAGGCTGGAAGTGGGACCGGCAGAGAGCTTAGACTGCCTTCCCATTCCCAGGACCCCTCCTTTCAAGTGAAACCACGTTTTCAAAGATTATAACTGAGGAAATTATGACAATGAAAGAGATCTGACCTAACCGACACCATCTTGCTTCTAACCTCTAAGCTGTCTTGTTCATTCCTGGGTGTAGGCCAAACTGAGTGTGGGAAGGAATTTAGTTTATACTTTAACTTTGAAACAAAAATGATAATAGCCCTTTCCCAAAATAAACCCGCTTCTTGCCTGGGGGTCAATCTGCCTTCATAGGACTAAGAAATTACAAGATTAGAAATTATGGTTTAGGAACCATGCAGCCTCTGGCTCCAAGAGTCTGAACCTCCCCAAATTGCTCCTGGGTATAACATTTCTGTTGTAAAACCTAAGATAAGTGCTTGAGGTATTTCGCAGACCTTGCTGTTCCCAGCTGAAACTGCCATCCAGACCGGTAATCTGGTTCAACCAGTTCTTCCATCTCACCCTGGAACAGTAGACAGCATGAAAAACTCACTTCAACCTCCTGTAATTTTATCTCCAACCTGACCAGTTAGCACTCCCCACTTCCTGAGGCCCTACCCACTAAATTCTCCTTAAAAACTCTGATCTCTGAATTTTCAGGGAGGCTGATTTGAGTAATAAAACTCCGTTCTCAGCCGCAGTGGGTCATGCCTATAATCCCAGCACTCTGGGAGACCTAGGCGGGCGGATCACGACATCAGGAGTTGAGACCAGCCTGGCCAATATGGTGAACCCACCGTCTCTACTAAAAAATACGAAAAATTAGCCAGGCGTGGTGGCACGTGCCTGTAATCCCAGCTATTCAGGAGGCTGAGGCAAAGAACTGCTTGAACCTGGGAGGTGGAGGGTGCAGTGAGCTGAGATCACGCCACTGCACTCCAGCCTCAGTAACAGAGTGATTCCATCTCAAAACAAAAGAAGAAAGAAAGAAAAAATAAGTACGTAAAACTCCATTCTCCCATATAGCCGGCTCTGCATGAATTACTGTTTCTCTATTGCAATTCTCTGTCTTGATAAATCGGCACTGTCTAGGCAGGTAAGGAAAACTCATTGGGCGGTTACACCAGGACCCTCACCTTTGACCAAACTAATTTAGTGATGAAGTTAAACCAATGCCTAATTTCAAGAGTTGATTTTAGCCTTTGAAATGGCTAATCCATTTTAAAAAATAGTAAGATTGTTACTAATAAATATAACTATGCTTAAATGTAATTCAGCTTTGAGAAAATATTCTTATTTTTATTTTGTGAGACAGAGTCTTGCTCTGTTGTCCAGGCTGGAGTGCAGTGGTGTGATCTTGGGTCACTGCAACTCCACCTCCCAGGTTCAAGTGATTCTCCTGCCTCAGCCTCCCAAGTAGCTGGGACTGCAGGTGCACACCACCACACCTGGCTAATTTTTGTATTTTCAGTAGAGATTGGGTTTCACCATGTTGGCCAGGTTGGTCTTGAACTCCTGACCTCAGGTGGTCTGCCTGCTTCGGCTTCCCAAAGTGCTGAGATTATAGGCATGAGCCACTGGGCCTGGTCAGCTTTGAGAAAATATTCTTTTTTTTTTTGAGATGGAGTTTCGCTCTTGTTGCCGAGGCTGGAGTGCAATGGCACAATCTTGGCTCACTGCAACCTCTGCCTCCTGGGTTCAAGCGATTGAATCTCAGCCTCCCTAGTAGCTGGGATTACAGGCATGTGCCACCACACCTGGCTAACTTTGTATTTTTAGTAGAGACTGGGTTTCTCCATGTTGGTCAGACTGGTATCAAACTCCCGACCTCAGGCGATCCACACACCTTGACCTCCCAAAGTGCTAGGATTACAGGCATGAGGCACCGTACCTAGCTGAGAAAATAATCTTTTTTTTTTCCTCGTTTCAAGTTGTAATCAAAGCTTGTATATAAGATTACTTTATTCCTGCATCTTCTCAATTGTTTTTCCTTGTATTTGCCCTTTTCCTTTCCTACTTGGCAAGATTTGGCTTTCTGTTCAAGGATCTTTTTGCGGTCTTTGTCCAGTTGTAGCCTAGTGAAAACTACCTTGCTGGGGTGAATGCCTACGTGGACAGTTGTGCCATTAGCCTTTTCCCGCTGCACCTGTTCAATGTAGATGACATATTTCTTCCTGTAAACCTGGACTACTTTGCCAATTTGCTGACCTTTATAGTGTCCTCGTACACCCTGAACTTCACCATCCTTTCCGATGGGCGTGGATCGCATGTTGTACTTCTGTCTCAGCTCTTTGGAAAGAAGGGAGGACATAATCTTCCTGTGAATCTGGGAAGGTGCATTGAAATGCCTTTTGCGATTCTTGCTTCGGTCGAAAGTCACAAAGGGATTGAACTTCATTTTGGCAGCTGCCACTTAGGTGATGGCCGCAAAAGGGAAGTGAGAAAATATTCTTAAAGCCTAGCTCTTGATATGAAGGAGGTGGCAGGCAAAATTTGACAGGGCCCTGAAGACAGTAAAGTAGGTAAAGTTTCAAAACTGTTTGAATGCCTCTTTACCATGGTCTAAGATTTCTCAAACCTGGATTACCTAGGGCACTGGTGAAAAGCACAGATTCCCATCTCTGCCTTGGAGATATTGGATTCATTGTGTCTCAGGGTAATTGGGGCTCAGGAATCCGGATTTTAAGGGATTCTTAAATTCTACAAGACTGGGCCAGGCGTGATGGCTCATGCCTGTAATCTTTGCACTTTGAGGGGGTCTAGATGGGTGGATTGCCTGAGGTCAGGAGTTCAAGACCAGCCTGGTCAACATGGCGAAACTCCATCTCTCCTAAAAATACAAAAATTAGCCATGCATGGTGGCACACATCTGTCATCCCAGCTACTCCAGAAGCTGAGGCAGGAGAATTGCTTGAACCTAGGAGGTGGAGGTTGCAGTGAGCCAAGATTGGCTGTTGTATTCCAGCCTGAGTCACAGAGTGAGACTCCATCTCAAAAAATGAATTCTGAAAGACTGAAAAGCACTGCCCTGGCCCTTTGGAATAATGAATCTTAGAAAGGCCTGAGGCCTTGGTGTCAGGACCTACTTTATCCCTAATCTGTTTAGAAGTTACAAGACCCACATTCCAATGCCCTGAAGAAAACATTATGTCCCTAAATCCCAGTAGACAGTTGTGCTTGTCAGATGCACTGTGGGTCAGTTCACATTTTGTTGCTTCAAAGAATGCCTTGGGCACCTTTATGACTCAGCAGTTATTGGCGGATGGTCAGCCCTACCTGGATGATTCTAATATGTAGAGGTTATTGGGAGATGGCTGCAGGGTGGCAGGAGCTGGGGGACTCCACTGGGCTGCCTGGGAAGACCAGCTCAGGGTTCCACAGTGGGGAATTTGAGATTTGGATCCATGTCTGCCTGATCCCTGCAGTTCATGCTGATCATTACTGTGCTAGCTCTCCCAAGTTTATACACAGAGTGCTCATCATCACACACATAATCCTGATAAACATGCCTACATGCAGAAGCGAGACACACTAGGCCTCTTTCAGACAGAACATTGCTTCTTGCTTTCCTCCTATAACTAACCTTCCAGCCCTGTCCATTCTCTCTAAAGTATGGCTCTAATTGATTAGCTTGTGACTGAAATCCTTCAATAGTTCCCCATCACTATCATGTTAGGCTGATGCATTGATTTGACATTCAGGACTGCCGTAATTTAGACACAACTCCCACCTTTTTTTTTGAGATTGGGTCTCTACCAGTTGCAGTGGCTCATGCCTGTAATCCCAGCACATTGGGAGGCTGAGATGGGCGGATCACTTGAGGCCAGGAGTTCAAAACCAGCCTGGCCAACATGGCAAAACCCTGTCTCTACTAAAAATACAAAAATTAGCTGGGTGTGGTGGCACGCGCCAGTAGTCTCAGCTACTTGGGAGGCTGAGGCAGGAGAATCACTTGAATCCAGGAGGCGGAGATTGCAATGAGCCGAGATCAAGCCACTGCACTCCAGCCTGGGGTTTCAGAGTGAGACTCTATCTCAAAAAAAAAAAGAAAGAGGAGAGTTGG
>PVKP010040339.1:0-19551 GCA_004027715.1 Plecturocebus donacophilus
CACTTGGGCCCCTTCAGCCCTCACTCTTGCCCACACCTTTGCTGCTCCGTTCCTCCTTTGTGACATGCTGGCCCCGACCTGCTGATCCCTCCACTGCAGAGCCCCCTCCTTAGGGAAGCATTCCCACCCAGCGGCCCCTCTGGGAGCACCCAGACTGTGCTTGACCTCTCAGGCTGTCCTAAGGCCACAGTGGCAGACTCCCCAAGGCAAGGGTCCCCAGCATTGCCGAGCACCTGGCCAGGCCCTACGCTCACCTTGAGCATGAGCCACGCCCCAGGGGGAGGAGCATGGGCAGCCCCCTCCCCAGCTGTCTGGGTGGCAGGGACAGGCTGGCTCAACCTAGGCCTGGTCTCTGGCTTCCCTCCCAGCCCTCGGCCCTGGCTGCCTGGCTGCCCCGGGCTCCTGCAGCCCACGCTCCTGGCCTGGGGCGCTTTGTAATTCTTCCTTCTTGGGCATCTTCTGGCAAAAATATTCGAAGAATGTTCCAATTATCTGTGATCAGCCAGGGAGGCGGGCCTGGGTCCACCTATCCAGGAAGTAACTCAGCAGATACCCGGGGGGCAGTGCCTGGCCCCCATGCCCACCGAGAGCCAGGACCTCGCCAGCCTCTTCCTCAGGTGGGCGGGGGCTGGCCCGGAATTTTCCATCCACACTGAGGCTCTTCTGTGGCTTTGGAGCCAGCAGGGTTCCTTGGGGCTGAGTATGGGGCAGGGGCTGGTGGTGGCCTCAGTGTTCCTGCCTGTCCAATGGGGATAAGAATGTCAGTCAGGTTGGGGTCATTCAGCAGACCCCGTGAACCGCAGGCTGCAGACTGGCCAGACACCCCCACTCGCCCAGAACAGAGCTCCACCCGCACCTGCCTCGTAACGCCCAGCCCCCCAGCGGCTCCGGCGCTGCCCTCAGAGGAGGCTGGAGGGGAGGCATTGCAGCCCAGAGCTGGGCCAACCAGTGGGAGGGAAGCAGAGAGTGAACAGGACAGGTCTGCACTCAACAGCTGGCGCCACACGCTGGTGGCACACAGGCCGCCCGTCCTTCCTCAGGGCCCAGCTCCATGGAGGCAGGCGGGATGGGCTGGGGCCAGGGGTTTCGCCCAGCCACTCCAAGGCTGCTCTGAGTGTCAGCTTTCTCATCGGAGAGCCGGGGACAATCAGCCCTCCTTTGGGAAGTGTCCCTCCCTGTGGGGGAGGAACAGGCCCAAAGCACTCCCCTCCCCGAGCAGGGTTCACGGTGTGTAGGGCCCTAGGGCCACGTCCCTCCCTGTCCCCCCCCTCCCCACTCTGGCTCCCCTGGGTGGTCCTTGCCAGCCTGACCTTACAGATGAGGAAACTGAGGCTGAGAGAGAACAGCCAGAGGAGAGCAGTGTGGGCAGGGGCCAGGGTAGAGCATCTCCAGAGGACGCACAGCCACAGGGAATGGTGGCGGGGGGAGGAAGGGGCTGGGGAGGGCGGAGGGCTGACATCCGCAGGTCCCAGCTTTCTGCCCCTCCCTGACTCTCCTGGCCTCAGTTTCCCATCTGTGTAGTGAGGGGCTGAGGTGACAACCTGGGTACCTGCAGCTGTGTCCTAAAGAGGTCCGCTCGCTCGCTTGCTCGCTTGAGTTGGGGTCCTGTGTTTGAGTTCTGCTCAGCCACTGACTCTCACTGGCCTCCCCAAGCCTCAGTTTGCCGGTCTGTCCAATAGGGAGAACTGCCCTGCTGGTGAGCCACTCTTTCCACGCCACTGCTCCGCTCAGCTCTCAGCCCACAGTGTTCCCAGGGAAGGGAGCGGAGTGTCTGCCTGCTCCCTCGCACCTCTGGCGGGCGGCTGCCCTTCCACCCTCCCTACATAGCTGGCATTCCTGGCCTGGCAGCCTGGGACCCCACCCTGGAGAAGAACCAGACTGGCTGGGAAAAAGCTGATGAAGAGCTGGGGGCCCCAGGCAGGACTGAGGTCGCTGCAGGTGGATGAGCCACAGCCAGGGGGTCCATTGCACCCCTGGACAGCACAAGGAGCGCACAGCTAATGAGGCCAAAGGCAGACGCTCCCAGTTACCATATCTGCTAAATCTGTGAAATGAGAGCCTCACCCACCCACTATGACCCCCAAACCACAGGACACTGACTTCTGACTTTAGAACCTTCCAGATCTCTACCAGCACACAGGGCTCGTCACGATGCACCCAGGTGCTGGCCACACACACTGGACTAGATCCTCCCCCTCCAGGGGCAGGCACCCAGCCCCCTCCAGCAACCATGCAAGATTCCAGACCCAGCCGAGTGCCTCCTCCTCCAAGAAGCCCACCAGAGTCTCTCTCAGTTCTACCCTCTCCACTCCCTGCAGGGTCGCATCTGTGCTAGGCTCCCAAGGAAGCCGTTGGAGCTGAGATCCAGCTATGCCCTTCCCTAGGACTAACCCCTGGCCCCTCTCTTTGCTTCCCACATTGCAGATGGAGACAGTAACACCCAGAGATGCCAGAGTATCTGAGACCCCAGCAAGGATGGCACTCTCAGTCCCAGCCCTGGCTCTAATGCCACAGATCTGTTGGATGCATCGGGCTCCTTGCAGGCCTGGGTGACCAGGATGCCAACCTGAAACCTCAGGACAGACGGGCGGGTGGGCAGACAGGTGGAACACGTGGGAGGGAGCTGGCAGGCCCCGCTGGCCCATGGCCAGGAAGAGTCTGGGCACGTCGTGGTTGTGTCACCGCCTCGGCCTTCCTATCTGCTCTGGACTTGGCTGAGGGGCAGGTCTGGGGGCCAAGCCATCACCTCTCCGCAGACTGCAAGGCGGGGCTGAGCTCCTGGCCGTGGGACTCAGCCTCAGGCCACAGTCCTGAAGGGTCCTCCTTCCAGGAACAGACGGGAGCCAGGCCCAGTGCAGGCCTGGGCCACAGAACTCTCAGACAGAGCACGAGCCGGAGCCAGGCCAGCCCCACAAGGCTTCTCTGCCATCGGCATTCTCCAAAGCTGGGGACCCAGACTGGGCCAGAAGCGCCCCGTGCTCCTGTGAAATGAGAGCCTCGCCCACTCACTGCCACCCCCAAACCACAGGACACTGACCTACTTCAGACCCTTCAGAACCCCTGTGCATAATTCCACATGCCCTCACCTTCCAAGCAGCCTGCTTCTCTGGAATGCTCCCTCCAGGAATTCCTTGGCCTCCAACAGCTCAGCTTGGAGGCCGGCGGCCCAGGGTCCCCACTTTCCCGGGAGCAGCCTCCTCCGCCTCTTACCAGCCTGGCTGAGTGAGTGCTTCTGGAGCCAGCCCCCCAGAACTCCAGGGGCCTTGACTGAAGTGGCCTGAGGTCCTGAGGGCCGTCCCTGCCCTCCCCAAGGTGAGCCCCCAGTTGGAGCGCATCATTCCCATTTGACAGACGCGACTCAGTGAGGAGCAGCATCCCATGCCAGGCCACACAGCAAGGTGGCAGCGATTTGGTATCAGAGACAAGAGCAGGACCTGACCCGTGGCTTTCCTCTGCCACTCCCACCCTCCCGCCCTCCCTGCTGCAGGAATCCCCGTCGTGGAAGGCAGTAAGGCTGGGCTCTGGGCTCACTCCGAGCTGACTGCAAAGCCTGGCTTCTCCCAGCCTCTGAGGTCAGGGGCCGGTCCCAGCCTCCCGTCCGAGGCTGCTCCGAGGCGGGGGCTGGACCACAGGAGGACTCCCCCACCAGAGGGAGGCGTCGCCCACCCAGCCTAGCTCCTAAAGGTGCGGGAAGGAAATACAAGAACACACTGGGGGGCCAGGTGACCCCCGCACCTCCAGGAGCTAGAGCCTTGGGGGCAGCCCCAGGCCACACACTGGTGAGGCACGTTCTGAGACAGAACGGGGCCGGGGGGGCGGAGCATGTGCAGTCGGCAGCCCTCGGCCCAGTGCCCTTCCCCGGGTGCCGGCCCACAGCAGCCCAGCCTGGCCATTTCTGGCCGTGCGCTCTGGACTACTGCAGATGTGGGGGAAATGGAGCCTGGGGCTCCTGACTCCTTCTCCAGTGCTCTCTCCGCAGCTCCAGCCTGCCTGGCATCCAGGGATGCTGGACCAGCCACACCCCCAGCAACACTCTCTGAACACCCTGAGGCTCAAGAAGGCATGCCTGACATGCGACTCCACCCCCAGGGCAGTGCCACCAAGGGGGGTGACAACCCTGCTGGGGCAGTGATGAGGCTCAGCGCGCACTTCAGCCCGCAGGCATGTGGGCCCCGGAGGCCAGCCCTCCCCAGGCTGAGGGGGGCATGGGGCGCATAGGAAGAACCCTCGGAGACGGATACGGCAGAGCGATGGAGCTGCCTTCCTGGGGGTGGGGTGGTCAGCCACACCTGGAAATTCCCAACACTCCCCGCCAGTGCCAGCAGTGAAGTCACCCTGGGAAGACCTGAGTCAGGGGAGCCGGGAAGTCATCCAGTCCCCGGCCACCCACTCCTCCTTCCCACCTGTTCCACTGGGGGCCAAGCACACCTGGGGCCACCACAGCTCCTGCCGCTCCTGGGCAAAGGCCCTGAGCTGGGAGCTCGCGGGGCCCCAGACCCACAGGTGGCCATCACACCCTCTGACAGATTTGCTGGGCACTGGCTAAGTGAGTGCCTGGTACTGCCCTGAGCGCTGGGGAGCGGGCAGGCAACCCTGCACCCCCAGACCTGGCCAAGCACACTCCATTGGCACCCCTGCCCCCAGGCAGTCCTGCAGCCTCAGCCATCGCCTCTCCTCAGCCCCAGAGTAGCCGGGCACTGCGTCTGCGGCCCCGGGGCAGGACCAGCCTCCTCCCTGCTTCCCAGTGCTCCATCTCATCGCCCAGAGGGGTCTTTCTGAAGCTCCGCCGAAGCCATTCTTCCCTGCCCTGGGCTCCGCAGACCTGAGATCACTGCCTCTGGTACGGCCCCCACCTTACTCTTCCCCTGCCCCAGCCCACTCTAACCTGCTGTCCCCACCCCTGATGCCCAGCTGCCACGTCCTCTTCACACCTCCAGGCCTTCGCCCATGTCTGTCCCTTCCCCGGAAACCCGCCTTCCTTCCCTCCAGCATGTCCTTTAGGGCCAGGTCAGAGGTTGCCTTCCCTGAGAGGGCTTCTCTGGACCACCCTCTTCACAGATGGTTTAGGACTCCTGCTGTGGGTCCCACGGGGCTTTGGGTAAACGACGGTGGAAGGGAGGGAGGCAAGGGCTTTCCTTTCCAGCCACATCTGCACCCTGGCCAGCCTTGATCACCGGGCCGTGGGGGCTGCCATCATGCTGTGGCATAAAGGGGAAGCTCAGGGTGGTGGTGGGGCCAGCAGGAAGGGGAGGAGGGAATGGGAGGACCTGGGGAGCATCCAGACCCACCACCCAAATGGGGAAACAGGCCCAGAGAAGGGAAGGTTGCTCTCAAGGTTGCCACAAACCCACAGCTGAGCCAGGAACAGGACCTGGGCATCCGGGACCACACACAGGCTGACCCGACACAGGTGACACGCTGGCTAGGCTGGTCTCAGAGCTCCTGGGTCAGGGGCCAAAGCAGGACAAGGCCCAGAACAGAAGGCCTCTGGGCTTCCCATACCCACAGAAGAGCTGCACCTCTGGTCCCAAAGCTGACCTTGGAGGCAGCCCCTGCCACCTTGAGACCTTCACTCAGGGCCCAGGGACTCTTGGTCAACACATACTCTAAGCAATTGGAGGCACTGGCTTCTGCCTGGAGAGGAAGGCAGGAAATGGGATGGGCAACAGAGCTCGCCTGAGGCTGGAAACCCACCTTGGTAAGACACCGGGACAAGTGGCACAGACAGCCAGGAGGCCCTGGGCTCAAATCTGGGCTCAGCAGCTTGACCTGGGCCAGGGACTCCGCACCCAGCAGCTCCTCTTCCTCACTCCACCACCTACCATGGCAGGCAGGCCTTTCCTCCCTCACCTACCATGGCAGCCAGTGGGGACACAGATTCTAAAGCAGACCCCAGGCGCCGTGCACACATCAGTCCTGCCAGGGCCTTCAGGGGGAACCTGAGTCCTCCAGAAGTGGGAATGCCTCCTCCTCTGTCCCCCAGGCAGGGGTCTGCAGGGCAGGCAGTGTATTCTGGAGGACTTCCCACTGGAAGGGGCTTTGCCATCTGTCTCACCACTCAGGACTGCGCAGGCCTGAGTCTCAGCTCTGGATGCCTCCGCAGCCTGGCCATGCCAATAACTGCTATTGAGAGGCCAGCTGACACACCACCCATCCTTGTGCACGCTCCCTCCCTCCAGGGGGCCTGGCCCATTCAAAGCTCCAACTGGGCTCAGAAGGGTTGGAGCAGGGATCGCAGTGCAGGAGGGTTCCAGAAAGCGACAGAGGCCTGCAGGTGTCATGGGAAGGGACTTTAGGGGATGCTCACTCCAGCTCTTCTTCACTGCTGCACCCAGCGAGCTGCTCATCGGCTGGGGTGGCTTCCTCCCAGGCCCAGCTCTGGGCACCTATAGGCTTCACACTCGACAGCTGCAGAGGCCACGTGGGGTTGCATCACGTTAGTGTCTTCTGTACACAGCCTCAGACCCAACCTCGTGGCAGCCCCAGCACCTCAGCTGCCGCCTGCTCCAGCCTAGGGACGGAGGAAGTGTCGATGGCCCGTGCCAAGCCTCACCTGCCACTCCACCACTGAGACTGTGGATGGCCTCGGTGGAAAGGCCAACCACTCCACCGGCTGCTTGCACAGAGAACCTGTGAGCACTGCTTCCCTGCCCAGGCAGGGCTCCACCCCAGCATCCCCAGCCCTCACTCCTCCTGCATCTGCTTGTATGCCTCTGGGGCTGGACAGCTCACTGCCTCTCTGCCAACAGCTGAGCTGACCCAAGCCTCAGGACCCGCACTCAGGATGAGAACGCCCTGTGGGAGGGGCAGGAGTCGGGGAGGGGCCCCAGGCAGGCTGAGCAGGAAGACAAGGAAGGGGGGAGGGAGCACACCTGTATCCACCCCCACCCTGCCGGCCAGCCCGAGGTGAGGCCCCCAGCCCCGCGCCGGGGAGGGAGGACAAACGGTGGTTTTGTCCTTGGCCAGCGGGCCACACAATGACCCTTTCATCAGGCTGAAGGAGCCCTGGGCTGGGGTTTCATCTGACAAGGGAGGGCGCCTGGCCTCCTGTCCCTTTGGGAGGGGAGCTGAGCCCCATCTGAGCCGGACCCAGGGCCGTGCAGGGCGGCAGCCTTAGGAGCCTGCTGTGGCCCCTCCATCTGCCCGGGAGGACGGGGAGCAGCACGAACGTGAGAGCTCGGGCTTCGGCTGTGCGTGGTGGGCCCTGGTTCTGGGGGCTCCGCACCCTGGTCCTAGGCTGATGGCCTGGATACCTGCAACCCTCTACCTCACCCCACACCGCCATGCACGCCTCAGGGCCTTCCAGGGTGCCCGAGAACAGAGCCTTAGTCCACACCCAAGCAGGGGCCCCGGGCTCCCCACAGGCACCCACCTGCCCTGCAAGGCTGACTTGAGGCTCCAGGGGTGTGGTGGGCGGGAGGGGAAGGGGCAGGACTGTGACTTGCTGGGCCTGTGGTCACTGTGTCTGTAGGGGAGCCCAGGAGAGCATGTGAATGAGGAAACAGTACTGTGCCGCTGGAGCCTCAAAAATCACCTCCTTCAAGGTCATCAGCTCACCTCCCGTCAGCACCTCCAGCAGGAGCCTGAGGCCCCGAGAGACCCAGATTCCTCTCCCTGCGGGACTGGAGCAGTGAGGAGCCTGGACCTAGGAGAGCTGAACACCGGGCTCTGAGCAGCCTGGGAAACAGCGTCTTCTCTGGGTCTTGGTGTCCCATCGCCCACGCCAGCAAGATGCTCTGAGGCTCCCTGGAGGGGAGTGCTTGGTGAATGTGTTTGACAGTATTGTTCCCTCTTCCAGGGGTCTCTTTCACGTGCCTGTTTAGTCTGGCCAACTCCTATCCATCCTTCAAAACCCTCTCTGAGAGTTATTTCCTCTGGGAAGCCCTCTGAGACACCCTAGAGAGTCCATCACTTCTTCCTGAATGAACGCAGCTGCTGGGCCTCCCTGTGTGCTGCCTGTGGCCAGCCTCCCCGTCCAGATAAGCTGAGAACCGCTGGTCTCCTGAGCACTGACTGTCCCAGGCATCCAGTGAGGCTTCCCACGGCCACCTGGTGAGGTCCGGGCCCCCATGAGCTGCACTGGAGAGGGAAGAGCTGAGCCTGGGGATGCAGCAAGGCAGTGAGGGGCCTGTGGAGTCAGGATGAGGACCCAGATCTGAGTCACTATCATGCCCCTTGGCCTCACGAACACTCAAGGGAAACTGTGGTCGAAAACGCACATTATCCTACAGGCCTCAGCATGAAGCTGTGAAGCCAGCACCACCCCAGGGCCTTCTGGTCTCCCGCCGCACACAGACGGTCCAGGATGCACATTCTCCCCTTTAGCCAATGGTGGGTGGGTCTGGTCCACAGCGTGATGAGTTTGGGGAGTTTCCTGTGATTAGAGCGGCTCCATTTGTCCCCCTCCAATGGAGGTCCCCAGTTGAGATCGCATCAGATTTCCCAGCTCTAACCCCACGTGCGCACCCTCTATGGAATGTTCCACACTTTCAAGTTCCAACTACACGTGGCCTGGTCTGAGCCTTGGGGTGGGGATCACCATCCCAAGTGACCCTTGACAAGACTGAGGCCCAGAGAGGCCCATGGACCAGCTCAGGGCACACAGCAGAGCCCCTCCCAGACCTGGATGGATGCAGACCCTCCAGGCTGGGAGCTGCCCCTCCCCAAGGGCGACCTGAACACGCCTGAGCCATGGGGCACATCCTGTCCCCACACAGGCCATGGTGCCACGGGAGCAGGCCTGGCTCAGCTCCTCCCCCCCAAGGGTCATGGCCACAGCGCTGCTGGGACTGTGGCTGGCATCACCAACAAAGCCACAGCGGTGGAGCCGGGAAGAGGCCTGGCCTGGCAGGGCAGTGGTAAGCACCCCCCCAACCCCGCCACAGCCAGGTGGTCGGTGAGTAACCACCCCGTCACCCATGACTCACTTGGCTCCCCGGAGCAGGCGGTCACCAAGAGAGGCTCCTACCGGAAGACCTGGGGGGGTCGTCAGAGCCAACCCCCGCATCTGGGAGAGGAAGGCTGAGACCGGAAGAGACCTGCCTGGGACAACTCAGCCTGGTCCCGGTCAAGGCCTCAGCCAGGCCCCGATTCCAGCTGACCCTGCACCGCAAACCTTCCTCTTGGCCTGTGGTCCCCCACCTGCCCTCCCTTGGGCGCTGACTAACCCCCCCACCCCCCAGCCCTGGGAGCTCCTGCGCTGACAGCAGAGCTCTGCACAGAGAAGGCGGGTGCCGGCCAGAGCCGCCTAGCGTGGCTGCAAGTCAGCATGTAGCGGGTCGCAGGGCACTTCCAGGCCAACACACCCGTCCAACCCGATCAGCCGCAGGGGCCCAGGCATGCGTCTGGGATTCAGTGTGCACGGACCACAGCCCAGGACAGGGAGCTCCGGGAGCAGCTCAGATGAAAGGGGCAGGATCAGCTGTCGGCCAGTGTCTGGGATCCCAGCAATGGGATCTGAAAAGTTCCTGAAAGTTCTCTGGAGCAGAATGAAACCCCCACCCAGCGCCCCTCTTAGCCCAAAAATCCTCATATCCCAAAGGCCGATCCTACTCCCACCTATGGTCAGCCTTGCACCCACCCAAACAGGACAGGGGAAACCCAAGACCTGCCCCCCTCCCTCCAGGGAACCTGTCTTGGTTCATCTCTGCTCGAGCAAGGCTGGCGTCAGGGTTTTCCTCCCCAGGGGCAGGAGCTGCCGAGGGCAAGTCAGGGATGCAGTCTGCCTTCCTGTCCCCCACGACCCAGGCCGGACCCCAGCACTGGCCTAGGGATGTCTGGAAAAGCTGTTTCCTTCGGAGAATTTCTGCCGACACAGCTGGCGGTGCACACTCCAGGAGCAAGCCTGGCGGATGTAGTCACTGCAGGCCCAGATGAGGGGCCGGCCCCGAGCCCTGAGGTGAACCTGGGGTCTTAGAAGGTACACTGGGCACCACCTTGCCCCAGAGGGCCCTCACTGCTGCCTTGGCATCGACTCCCACCAGGCTCCTGGGGCCCCTGCGCACCTCCCTTTCTCCGATCCTTACCCCAACCCGCGCTCCCCTCCACCGCAGGACTCCTGGTTTCCCACCCCAGACACCTCTCCTTGAACACTAAACCTCAGCCAGCCGGCTCCAAAAAAGATTTCCCAAGCATAGGAGCTGCCAATTCTCTAGCAAGGCTTAAGGCTGAACTGCCAGGATTCTGGGGATGGGGAGGCTTTCTGGCCTCCAACCGCCAGAGGCTGAAATTCCAAGGCCCCCTGGTTGATCCAGTTCCTTGGAAGGACAGCAGAAACAGGACCCTCTGGCCTGGCACTTTGTTAGCCTGGGTACCCACTGATCAGGCGGTCCCCACCCGCATGCGCTCTGCTACCCCGCCCCCCTCAGGCAATGCCTCCGCAGCCGGGGCTGCCCGCCGGGCCTGGAGCGCTCTCTGTGCCCGGACCTTGTAATTATGTCCCACAGCCCGGGAAACCGCGGGCCTCGCAGCATCTGGCTGCGGTTGCGAACTTTTGTTTCAAGATGCGCGACTATTTATAGAAGGAAAACTGGTAGGATAGTAATTTCCTAGGAGCTAGAGAAGAAATTGGCTGCGTCTTTATTAAATGGGGGTTGGGGCGCGGCGGTTTATTAGGACTGGAGCGCACGGTGGGGAGAGGGTGGTGCTGGGAGCGGGAAGGCAGCGGCTGCCCCCTCTGGCCGCGTCAGGCGACCCCGGACGTGGCCCGCGTGTAAAGGAGCGGGGGAAGGGAAGAGAAGGAGGGGAGAGCAGGCTCTGAGGTTTAATCAGTAGCATCCAGTTTAAATTCCCCCAAACGGCGGTTCCATCAATCAAACTTCTTTTTAAGTCAGAGGCCGGAGCATATGCGTTCCATTAGGAATTGGGCGAAGCCACCGCTGCGCACCCCCTGGGCTCACTGGGCCAGCCTCGGCCCTGCCCGGAGCTTCTCAGAGCCCAGTGGGCTCTGCCCAGCCAGATGCACACTCGCGCGCCCACGCTCCGCACTCTCCCTCAGTCCAGACACCTGGGCGAACGCGGCCGCCCTTGCACAATGCTCGTCCTCCTCGCTCCCAGGTGAGGACTCGGCAGGCTCAGGGGTCAGGCCACCCAGCGCGGCGAGAAGCCGCAGCGACTTAGGGGTACAGTCCGGGCGCTGTCCGGTGGAGCGCGTCGTGCACGTGCGTGCCAGTGTTTGACGAGGGAGCGGGTGTGTCGTGCGGCTCTCCCAAGTGTGCCATGTTCTTGCGTGCCGCGTGGGTTAATATGGGGAGGGGTCCCTCGGGGGTCCGGGACTCCACTGGGATGCGCAGGGAATCTCGGCGCCACCCGCGTGCCCCCGGGCCCTAGCGCTGGGCGTGCACAGCCTGCTCTACTCCAGCAGGCAAGCCGCTCTCAGACCATCCATTCTCTGACCCCAAAGCCAGGACTTCTCACTGCGGTAGCTGCCCGCCAAGTGCTCCACCTCGGCTGCTTAGGCTGGCGAGGCGACCTAAAGTCCCCCGGCTCCCGCGCGCGACGGTGACCCGGTGCCCCGCCCAGGGGCCTCGCTGCCGCGTTCCCTGCCCACCCTGTTCCAGCGCTGGAGGCCTGGAGGGGAGCCCACCCGCCCGCCCCGCCCGCCGCCCGCGGCACTCACAGGTAGCTGCCGCTGGACAGGAGGAGAAAGATCTGCGGGCAATAGACGGAGACGAGCGCGCTGCGCGGCGACAGTAGGAGCATGGTGGGCCGACGCGCCTGGCGGGGCTAGGCAGGCTCCGCGGGCAGGGCGCCTGGGCCAGCTGAGGCCGGGGCCCCCGCGGAGCTCCCCGATGCAGGGCGGCAGCGCTAGGCGCTAGGGGCCGGGTCTCGCGGGCCCGGGCGCAGTTGCCGCCCGTGCCCCGCCGCCAGGGCCGCGCATGGCGCTAGGTCTGGGGCAGCGGCGGGAGCTGGGGCTGGAGTGCGGGGCGGGGACCCTGCTGGGGCAGCGGGCGCGCCTTGGCGGCGGTCTGGACCTCCGTCCGTCTGTCGGTGCGAACCGACTCTGTCGCTCGCTCTGGCTCACGTCTCCAAGTCTCCCGAGGCGCGCAGCTGCCATTGGATGGGCCGCCCCTACATCCGCCTCCTCCCCGCGGCGGGTTTTTTTAAAGGGAGGCTGACCAGAGCCTGCGGTGGGCGCCGCCTCCGGGGCTTGCCCAGGTTGCCTGGGCCGGGACACGCGCACCCCCACCTTTAGGGAGCCACGCAGCTCTGGCCTCGCTCGGGAAGGTGCACCTGGGGACGGCTCCGCGGGGGAGCTGCGCGGGGGCTGTGCTCCGCAACGTTTGCGCGGGTGTGCATGCACGTGCCTGTGTGTGCCTGCGGGAGCCGGGGCGGTCTGTGAGGGCAGGTGTGTGTGCACAGACGCACCGAGTGTGCTGAGCCTCGGCCCCCGTGCGCCCTGGGTTTAGTGAGGCTGGCTGTGGGTCGCACTCGTGCACTGCCATGGCTAACCAGGCCCAGCCCTGCACTGGTGCTGAGCCTGCTCGACGCTGCCTGGGCACCTCTCTGGAGAGGCCGCCAGTGGGAAAGCATCGCCGGCAGGGGCTGCTCTGCACACAGAGGCTTCCCCACCCCGGCTTCCCCATCCCGCTGCTTCTGCTCTCCTTTGAGGGCTTGGTGGGGATGGGTTTGGGGAGGGGTAGACCTACAAGGACGTTCTCCCCCGTCCAGTTAGTTTTATTTATTATTATTTTTTTAGCCCAGAAACATAGGTTTAGTGTCCCAACTCCTGTTGTTAGCCAGTTTTAGCTCCACATGACCAGCCCTCCACGTCTGAACCACGGCGCAAAGCAGGAAGATGGCAAGGAAAGGGAGGGCTGGACGGTCTGGCCCGTCGCCCTGAGGAAGAGGATTTTTCTAACTCCAGACCTGGTGTGGAGGCTCGTCACCCAGGAGGAAGCAGCCGCCTCCGTCCCCCCACCTGCATCCCTCCACCTCCATCCCTCCCAGTCCAGGGCTCTTCTGCTTTTGGCCCCAAAGGCAGGGACAGGCTTGCAGCAGGGCTGGTCCTGGAGCTTCAGTGACTCCAGTTCCAGTGAGCAGAGGGTGTTCAAACTCCAGACAGGTTCCTCCGAGTTCTGCTTTGGCCTCCTCCAGGGTTGGAGCTGAAGGCCACTGAGTCCAGAAAGGGCCCTGGGTGAGGAACTGTGACTCTCTGATGCCATCAGCTTTTCAAATTGCTCAAAATCCCAGGGCCATCTGTTCTTAGGGCCCTGACCCCTAAGGGGATTGCGAAGGCTGCATTCTGCTTCCTGCTGGCGCTGGAGTCCTCCAGGGGTTGCAAATGTGAGTTGCAGCAGGTTTAGGAGCACATGTGCTCAGGTGGCTCCACTGCGTACACTACACACATGCGGCATGAAGGGGAGTGATCACGGAATCTGCCACCAATGCATACAACCTCTGATCTGCGGTCAGAACTTTATGACTCTTACAATCCCAATTCCTGGGAGGTAGAGGCCCCGGAATACACTATCTGGAGGAGTCACCAGGGTGTCGGTGACATCATAGTCATTCACAATAAGAAAGGTTCTCCTGGTGTCTCCAGGTGCTCATTGGCACACATCTCCACCGCCCCCAGGGCAAAGGCCCCCAGCACTAACATGGGCAGTATGCAGTGAAGAGGATGTTGTGACCCCATTTTTTGGATGAGGAAAGGGAGGCTGAGAGGTTAAATAGCTCACTCAAGGCCACAGGCTAGGAGTGACAAGCGGACAGAGCAGACAGCCCATGATCCCAAGACTCCCAAACCTCCTCCTCAATGCAGTGGACCTCCAGTGCCTTTAACCTCTCCAGACACACCTGGGCCCAGCTTCCCCCTTCTGCCACTGTGTGTAGCCAAGACGGTTTGCAAAAAAGCACGGTCCTTCTCTCCAGTCCTGGCCGGAAGCGGGTGAACCTCAAGAGGGGATTGGCTCTCCCTCCCTCCGAGATCCCAGGGGAGATCTCCGGCTTCCTGGTTGTCATTCCACAGGGTGTTCACAGACCACATTTGGGAAATCCAGGAGGTGGGGAATGTGTGTTTAAATTGGCACACCAGGGAAGAAGTTTCCCCTCCGGGGGTCCTGGTTGGGGCCTGAGGGCAGAGCCAAGGCCGGGCAGAGCCAAGGCCACGCAGAAGGAAACTCAGCCGCTGCCTGGCTCTTACCTGCTCCCAGAGCGAGGCTGACAGGGGGGCCTGGGGCTCAGGCTGGGCTAACAGGGAGACCCGGTGGGGTCTTGCTCACTCAGACCTCTCTAAGACACTGGCCACCATCCCGTTCAGGATGGCCAGAGCTGCAATCCCATTTACAGAAGGGACCAGAAGTCTTGGGAAGGGCATGCAGCCCCAAGAGCTGGGCTGGGGTGGACAAGTCAGCTCCTTCTGCTCCCCACGGGGTTCCCAGGGCTCTTCCCACCGCTCACGGGGGGGAGGAGGAGGAGGCGCTGCTCTCTGATGACTGCTGCAGAAGAATGGACGCTAGGAAGAGAGGCCCACAGCGGGGGACCACAGCCAACTGCAGCCCAGCTCTGTGACTGAATCCTGAAGACAGTGACTTAGCTCTTGTGCCGAGCTTCCTCATCCTTGAAACCGGTAGCGTAAAAGCGCCTAACTCCAGGGGTGCTGGGGCCGAGGAAGGCCTCAGCTCTGAGAATCAGGCTGCAGGGACACAGCCTCATTAAGGGTTGCCATCACTTTGGGGAGCCCGGCGGGAGTCACTGCAGGACTGCAGGAGAGGCAGGAAAACAGCAGCCTGCCCACTGCCCCCCAGCCCAGCAGGCTCGACTTCCCGCACCCCTCACCTCCATAAACAAACACCTGGGGACACAGCCTACCCACAGACCTAGGATAAACAGGGACACCGGCAGACACACCCACCCAGACCTGCAGGGCTGAGGCTAGGACGGGGGCTTCCAGTCCTGCCTCTGAAGCCACCAGTTCTAGTCTCTGCAGGCCCTAGGCCTCAGTTTCTCCACCTGTAAAATGAGGAGTAGAGAAGGGATGGAGGGTGATGGAGAGGGTCCCCAGCGCCTGCTTCCACCTCTCCGCCGGGAAGCTGCGTCTCCCGCCAGTGGTACCGGGACCAGCCCCTCCCACGGCTCTGTTCACCGCCTTTCCGGTCGCCTGCAGCAGGCGGCGCACAGTAGGCGCGCAGGGCGCTGCCGGGCGCCGGTCCCCGCAGGTTGGAGGAGCGCAGGGCCGGCCGCGGGCCGTGGGCGCCCCCGGCGAGGTGCACCGCACCCCCTCTCCCTCACGCCGTTTCTCCACCCCCACTTCGAGCGAGACTGAGACAGATTCTGTCTAAAGGAGATCTCGGCTCAACAGGTAAGGACTCGGCTGGGTTCAGGAATGTGGAAATACGACTCGGAGCAGCTACCGCAGAGAGCAGCTAGCGCGGCTCGCCGGGCGCCCGCCCGCCGGGCCGCGCCAGGGGGAGCGCGGCGAGAGGGGGCCGGGCCCAGGGCCCAGGGCCCCGGGCGGGCGGGGCGCGGGCCCGGGACCGAGCCCGAGGCGGCCCAGCCGGCCCCGCGGCCCATCCCGAGCCAGCCGGACGAGTTGTCAAGGCAATTTCAACACGTCTGGGTGATGGATAGCGACGAAGGGCCGCGGCGGGTGCCCCGGCCTGCGCGCTCGCGGCCGGGTGCGCGCCCCCCGCCCTCCCCTGGCCTCCCCAGGCTCTGGACGCCCCCCGACCCCGCCCCGGCGCACCCTCCAGGCGGCGAGCGCTCGGCCCGGGCTCGGCGCCCAGCGCAGCCGGGGGAGGGAAGGCGCGTCCCACCCCCGGGGCCTGGAGCCCAAACAGGTGAAAGTACGCGCCGGGCACGCTCGCCGCTACCCGAGCCCGGCCGGGCCGCCCGCGCGCCCCGCTCTCTCTCCTCCCACCCTGGGCTCGGCGCCCCTCGGGAACTCAGGGTGTTCGGCTGTGCCTCTGCTGGCTTGGGGCGAGGGTCTGACACACGGGCCAGCCCCGGAGCCCCGAGAGCTGCCGTGGCCCCCTCCGGTCCCCACGGCCCCGCGGGGACGCCCTGGAGGCAGCTCCTTCGTGCTGTCTTGGCCCCTGGCTGCCGCCCCCGCCCACGGGATACTCACCCGAGCTTCACGTACAGGACGCCAAAGCAGAGAAACACGTAGAAAATCCACTTGCGAAAGTTTCTGTGCATGATCCAGGGAGGGGGGCTGCGCCATAGACAGCGGCGGCCGGAGGGGACGCGCGGGCCCGGCGGGGCCGGGCAGGGGCCAGGGGGCTGCGGGCGGACCGCGCTCAACCGGCGCTGCGGCTCGGGCGGCCGGCGACGCGCGGGCACTCGGCGCGCGCCGCCACCATGGTGAACCGGGATGCCGCCGCCGAAGCCGCCGCGTGCGCCCGGGGAAGTGACCCAGGCTGGGTGCCGCGACCTCGAAGCCCGGTTGAGCGACCGTGGGCCCCTGCAAGCTCGGGCCGGGGGCCGGGGGCCGGGGGCCGGGGCGCGGCTGGCGGGCGGGTGCAGCCTCCACTGGGCGCAGCCGCCTGAGGCCGTGCGCGCCTCGCCGAGCACCGCGGCGGCCAATGTGTCCGCACTTGTCGGCCTCCCCAGGTGACTCGCGGCCCCGGCAAGCGAGCCGCGAGCGAGCGAGCGCGCCCCAGGTAGGAGGATCCGCCTCCCGCCCGCCCTCCTCGCTCGCCCCGCGCTCTCTCCCTCTCTCCCTGGCTCTCCCCTCCCTTTTCTCCTCCCTCCCCCGTGACACACAAACGCATCAACCCCTCGGGGGCCCCCCTCCCCAGGCCAGCTCCCTTCCGATTGCCCTCCGGGGACTGGGGGGGGTGGGGAAGAGGGCCTGGGTGACGGGGGTGGGGGTGCGGGGAGGATGCGGCTCGGGAGAGAAACACCTGCGCTCCTTTGCCCACGCGGGGGTTGGGGTGGGGGTACAGGTGGGGGTGGGAAAAGACCGGTACAGGTAGCAGTGGCCACTTGGCTTCCAGTTTCTGGTGGGGGAGGGAGAGACGACGCTCCCATCGCCTCTCCGAGTGCACTTCCCCGCCCCGCAAAAATTATCCGCATGAGGTACTCTGGGGCCATTCCCAGTCCAGGCGTCGCTGCCACTCCAGTAAAACTCAATGGGAGATTCCCACAACCCCAGGTCCCAGCGTGCTGCCACCTGCGCTAGCCCAGCTTTGGGACCTGAAAGATGACAGACAGACTAGCCTGGCCACATGCAGGGAGATGGCTTGTGTGACCTCCTGCAGAACCCGGTGGCCAAGCACCGTGATGGAGGCCTGTGGGAGGAGACTGAGGGGCTTCCCGGCCATTGGAGGAGGCTCCCTGCCCCGCACCCTGGTTTTTGTGGCCTCCTCTGCAGCGCCCAGCCATGTTCAGGTTCCCTGAGGAGAGCTCGAAGTCAGATTGACTCGGCGCCTCGCAAGCCCAGAGCCCATCTTGCCTGATTCAGCCCCGGTGGGCACCAGGGTCCCGCAGCCTCTGCTGCGCCAAGCCTTGTCTGTCCCCAGGGGCATGGACCCGTACCCACGGTCAGATCGGTCAGATCCCTGTCCAGGCAAGGCTCCCCACCTGCTCTGTCCTTTCTCAGCCCTGGATGGCTCCGGTGCTGGAGGACGGGACAGGGAAGAGCTCAGTCCCCGAGGACCAGCAGGGACTGCAGCCGTCAAGACGACAGTCTGTGTGTGTCAGGGTTGCATGCGGCCGCCAGGGCTGGGGAGGGACCTCGAGCTCAGAGCCTGACTCCCCTCCACCCCAAGTCCCGCCGGATCCCCTGCCCCTGATCCCTTCCTAATCCCTGCAAATCCCTGGATCTTCTCCACAGCCCCGGTGCAGGCCATTCCTGGGCCCCTGGATCTGAGGCCTCCGGTGCAGCCGAGCCCTGTGCGCGGATGGGGAGGGTTCCCAGATAAAAGGGACGCTGGAGATCAGCACAGGTGGGGAAACCCAGACACAGGAAGAAGTGAAACGGCAATAATAACTCCGCCCCGGGTGGCCCCTGCGCCCCAGAGCCCCACTCTAGGGCAGCCAGCCCCATTTCACGGCCTGGGAGCAGGAGGGTCTGGCCGGGTCCTCGCAGCCAGTGGCAGGCGCCGGCGCAGCTCGGGCGCGGGCGGATGCTGCCACCCTGCGGCGGCACTGAGGACGCTCGGACGCGGGCCGGAGGTGGCGGGCGGCGGGGTCGTGCCGGGCCCCGGGGCCGGGAGGCGGGCAGGGACCCCATCCGAGCCCGGAGTCCGGGACCCCTGTCCCCACTGCCGCCAGCCTCGGTCTCGGCGCCCATTAATAGGGCGGATCGCTGGGATCTGTCGGGCTGTGGCGGAGCTGGAACCACGAGGATGACACCGGAGGCCTCCCCGCTGCGGCTCTGGGCGCTCGACCCTCACCCGGCCGCGCCGACCCTCACCCTCTCTGCTTCCCACCCGAGGTGGGATCAGCTCTGGGGCTGGCCGGGCGGGGCTCATCTGGAAGAGGAGGGGGAGACGGTCGGCGGGCGGGACGCCCGGGTTCCTTCGCCGCCTCGGCTGCATCTCAGTGCCTCGGTTTCCCCGGGAGAGCGGGAGGCGGGGCTGCGCCTCGGAGCGCAGAGGGATCGCGGCGTGGTGCTGCCCTCTGCCGGCCGCGGGAGACGCGGCACGCGGGGAAGGGCAGAGCTGAGCGGGATCTGGGCTGCTCGGGACCCAGCGAGGGGCTTCACCGCAGGGTCGTTTCCCCGTCCCTGTCTCAGAGGGTTTTGAATGGCTCCAGGGTTGGGGAAATGTGGGGTGGGAGGAGCTCACAGCCCACGCGTGCACGGCACACACACACCACTCCACACACACACCACACAAAACACATACACCACACACAACACACCACACACACTACAAACACATACCACACACACACACAACACACAGACACCACACAACACACAACAATCACAACACAAAAAACACACATGCAACACAATACACAAAACCCACACCATGTACAAACACACACACCACATACACATCACATGCTATCCACACACAGCACACACAACATACACCACACACACAAAACACAACTCACACACAATACACATAACACATCACACACCACACATAACACATAAACACACCACAACACACACACGCGCCACATTCATACACTATGCACACATACCACACCACACACAGGAAGCAGGAGGTGCCCAGGGCAACAGGGCAGCTGTTCCTGAGCTTCCACCCAGCCAGGGCTCCCACGGCTGGTCCCAGGCCTCTGAGGTCTGTGTGATCACAGGCAGGTCCCCCCGCCCCCCCCGACATGGGATCATGGCTCTGATTGTCTTGAACGTGAGGGTGGCCGGGATCGCCTGTTGTGAGTAGTGGGTGACTGGGTGGGGGGAGGTGGAGCCTGTGCTTCTGCTGGGAGCAGAAGCCTCTCTGGTTCCCAGTCAGCATGGAGACATGGCAAGTATCAGGACACCCTGGGGCCCCAGATGGTCACCTTTGGGCCCCATGGAGCTCAGCTACTTCTTCCCTGTGTGACCACAGGTAGAGCTGTCAATGTCCCCAGCCTGGGCACAGTAATCATGAGCACACACCCCATGAGGTTCTTCTGACCGGGGAATGC
>PVKP010040340.1:0-19533 GCA_004027715.1 Plecturocebus donacophilus
ACTCCACGGCCCCTTCCATCTTTGTTCATTCTGTATCCACTATTTGGAAAGTCCTCATTCACTTCCCTCTGCCTATTTAAATCCTATCCATCCTTCAAGACCCAATTAAAATCCTACTTGCAAACTGCGCACAGTGGCTCACGCCTGTAATCCTAGCACTTTGGGAGGCCGAGGCAGGCAGATCACTTTAGGTCAGGAGTTCAAGACCAGCCTGGCCAAGATGGTGAAACCCTGCCTCTACTAAAAATACAAAAATTAACCGGACATGGTGGCACATGCCTGTAATCTCAGCTACCTGGGAGGCTGAGGCAAGAGAACTGCTTGAACCCAGGAGGCAGAGGTTGCAGTGAGCCAAGATCATGCCGCTGCATTCCAGTCTAGGTGAAAGAGTGAGAATCTGTCTCAAAAAAAAAAAGAAAGAAAAAGAAAAAATCCTACTTGCTTCACAAAATCTCCCTAGATACTCCAGTCTGTCCCTTTCTCTGACCCTCCTTGGTCCTATACTATGGATATTTTACTCTCACAAGTTAATATGTAATTGTTGTTGTTCTTCTTTTTCTTTTTGAGACAGAGCCTGGATCTGTGGCCCAGGCTGGAGTGTAGTGGTGCGACCTCAGCTCACTACAACCTCCGCCTCCCAGATTCAAGCAGTTCTCTGCCTGAGCCTCCCAAGTAGCTGGGATTACAGGTGCCTGCCACCATGCCCAGCTAATTTTTGTATTTTTAGTACAGACAGGGTTTCACCATCTTGGCCAGGCTGGTCTTGAACTCTAACCTTGTGATCCACCTGCCTTGGCCTCCCAAAGTGCTGGGATTATAGGCATGAGCCACTGCATCTGGCATGTTTTTTTTTTTTTTTTTTGAGACAGAGTCTTGCTCTGCTGCCCAGGCTAGAGTGCAGTGGCATGAAATCAGCTCACTGCAACTTCTACCTCCTAGGTTCAAATGATTCTCCTGCCTCAGCCTCCCAAGTAGCTGGGATTACAGGCACATGCCACCATGCCTGGCTAATTGTTTTATTTTTAGTAGAGACGGAGTTTTGCCATGTTGGCCAGGCTGGTCTCAAACTCCTGGCCTCAAGTGATACACCCACCTCGGCTTCCCAAAGTGCTAGGATTACAGGCGTGAGCCACCTTGCCTGGCCTTGGTTCACATGTACTTGTTCTTGAATGATTTTATGTATTTGTGTCTTATCTATGAAACTGGCCAGCAAGCATCGTGAAAGCGACACTAAGTTTCATGCTTTTTCTATGACCTTTAAAATGCTAAATGTAATTTAAATTATGCCTCAATTTTATTGAGGCATAATTTAAATTTATATACCATAAAATCACTCATTTTGAATATATATTTCCCAATTATAAAAAATGATTCTGTTGGGAGGCTGAGGTGGGTGGATCACGAGGTCAGGAGTTTGAGACCAGCCTGGCCAACATAGTGAAACCCCGTCTCTACTAAAAATACAAAAAAATTACAGGCATGGTGGGCATGCCTGTAATCCCAGCTACTCAGGAGGCCGAGGCAGAAGAATTGCTTGAACCTGGGAGGCGGGGGTTGTGGTGAGCCAAGATTGTGCCACTGCACTCCAGCCTGGGTGACAGAGCGAGACTCTATCTAAAAAAAAAAAATCTGGAGCAAGAGTTGGGGGAACAGTGGGGAGATATTCAGGGAGCTGGGGAGTCTAGGTAGATGGATTAAAACTTGGCATCAGCTGGGCGTGGTGGCTCACACCTGTAAACACAGCACTTTGGGAGGCTGAGGTGGGTGGATCATGAGGTCATGAGATCTAAACTATCCTGGCCAACATGGTGAAACCCCATCTCTACTAAAAATACAAAAAATTAGCTGAGTATGGTGGTGTGCGCCTGTAGTCCCAGCTACTCAGGAAGCTGAGGCATGAGAATCACTTGAACCTGGGAGGGGGAGGTTGCAGTGAGATGAGATTGTGCCACTGCACTCCAGCCTGGTGACAGAATGAGACTCCATCTCAAAAAAAAAAAAAAAAAGAAAAAAAAAATGGGCATCAAGGAAAAAGGAGGAGAGAAGAAATGGCACAGATCTGGGAAGACAGAATAGGGTATTCAGGAGGGGATGAAGAGGTGATTGTCTCACCTGCACATCGAGCTCCTGGCTTTGAGGGTCTTGTAGGAAGAACCGGAACGCTTCCTCCCACACTGGGCAGTTGGTGCTGTAGACAGCCTAGAGACGTAGAAGAGGAGGGATTAAGGGTGTATACCACAGCACCACTCCTGTTTCTCCAGAAAACCCCCACACTTAACAGGCATTCTAAAAGGGAGACCATCCCAAGAACAGGCCTCTCCCCATCCCACCTGGCCCCCCACAATGATGTCCTGGCCCTCACCTTGCTCTCCTGAGTCACATCCTGAATTGACAGTTGTACCATGGGGTTGGGTTCCTTGTTCCCCTTCTTCAGCTGTGGGGGTACAATTCAGAGGTTACCATCTTGGGGATTCTGGTTTTGGTGAAGAAAGGTGGGATCACATCAGAATCCTTTCCCTGACATGGATCTGATCTCCTCCCTGGGACCCTTGTGTTACATGTTGATACTTCTGGAGCAAAGCAGGCAGGGACATTTGTATCCTCAGTCAGGCAGGGACATTTGTATCCTCAGTCAGGCAGGGTGGGAGAATGCTACATCCAGGGCTCCTGTTCACCCAGCCGAACTCACAGGAAGATCCTGGCCCCGATCCAGGTAGACAACTAAGATGGCAGCTGATGGGGGCTCTGGTCGAGAGGAGACTCCCCGATTCCACTGTAGAACCTGGGGAGGGGTGGTAATAGATCTTGGTCCCCACTCCAAGTCTCCTACACTTCCAGCTACCTGTTTCTCCCCTGCCAGCTTCCTGTTTCCCATGTGGCTTACCTGCTCCAGTTTCTCTGCATCTGACAAAAGCGACAGCCATTCTAGCCTCAAGTGAACTTGGCCTTGCCCACCTTGTAGAGGGAACCACTAGAAGAAATTGAGATGTAGTAGAGGTCAGATACCTGCCCAACTACTTCCATACCAATGTCGCAACTACTGACTGCCCAAAGGGTGAGATGAGCCCCCACCTTCCTCTTCTCCCAACTTACATCATCCAGGACGCCAGCCTGTAACACCTTCCCTACATCCAGCTTCATTCTGGGGGTGGGGAGGGAAGAGGGTAGTGAGGGAGAAAAAGGGAGTGTTGTAATTAGCAGCATTGTAATTAGCAGTCAATGGCCCTCCACTCACCCACCAAGAAATGACTGGTGGATCTCAGACTCCCTTCTTCCTCTCAGGAGATATTCACCTGCATATGTGAGTGTGTGCATGGTAGGAGTTTGGGTGGGGAGGTTAGGAAGGAAAATTATACATGATTCCCAGGCCCAAAAAGTGAGTATAATTGCCTCCAGAACCTCGGTAGCACGAGCTTTAGAATTCTAACAGGCAGAGTCTCACCTGCCCAGAAAGTCATCTTTATCTGGATCCTTGTCGAACACCTCCACTTCAATCTCCTGCCCCGGTACCTCATGTACCGTCACCTGGGGAACATAGAAGGCTGAGTGTCTCATGGGGCTGCAGCTGTGAGCATCATCCAATCAGCATCTTCTCTCACAACCTCCTGGGGCTTCCCCATTTCACACAGACACTCAACTCTCCCACCTCGTAAGTCTCTCTCCACTGGGGGTTGAGTTCTTCATCGATGACACGACTGCAGAATGTCTGGGTACCTAAACGCACAAGCGCATAGGGGTCTGACTTGCCCTCAATCAGGCCCTTCACATATTTGTCCTTGGAACTCAGCCCTTGAGCAGCGAGCAGGTGAATTCGAATAATGCCCTGGAGGAAGGAATCAGATGGTGAAAAACTAAGGACCCAGCATGGGGTTCCTGAGAACTGAGAGAGAGGGATCTATCTAGTAGGGGAAAGGCCATACCCTGGGCAGAGGGGAACGCAACTGAGCCACATCTTGAAGGTCAGGCACAAGGGGCACCAGCAGTCGGTTGGGCAACACGAGGAAGGCCGCGATGGAGTCCATGATCATGGTGTCAGAGAGGGAGCTGAACGGAGGAAGAGGAGGAGGAAGTGGGTATGGCCTCAACTTCCAGCCTTCTCCCGACCCCAACTATGTTTCCCACAGCCAAGAGAGACCTGAAGCTATAAGAAAGTCCTTTTGTGAAAATCCTTTGTGCTACGCTTCTACCCTAACTCCCCGCCTACTGTTCTCTCCCGTCTTCACTGCCATCCCCATTGCCTTTTGCAGTCTTCTGCCATCCTCATTCCCTACCCACTCCTCCAACCTGAAGAAAAATCACAGTATCAGACTTTCTAGGGGTATTTGCCTTCGCTCCCCAACTGGAGTTGGGGCTCCCAGAGGACACAGTCAGCATCTTTGACTGCTCTGTGTGTCTCAAAGCCCCAGCCTAGCCAGCGCTGAAGCACTCAGCAGGTGCTTGGTAAGTCCTTGATACCTAAGTCCTGGGATATCCAGCAGGTTGGTCATCCCGGTCCAGTTGATGTCTAGGGTCTGGAGGGAAAGAGCAGGGGTCAGGACAGATCCTATGGGTGTGGTCATACCCCTCCAACAGTCACCAGAACCCCTCAGCCTTCTTGTCAATTCCCCACAGCTGGCTGCCCTCATCCTCCCAGTCCTCTGTTTCCCCTGCTTCCCCGTCCGTTTCACTGTTTTCCCTTACCGGGCGTCGGATGAAGAACATCGACACAGCCCCCACGATGGGAAGGTCCCCAATGAGGGGCTCCAGAATCACCCGTAAGACCCCGTGTAGCTGAGGCAAGAAGAGAAAATCAAAGCCTTTCCCCAGAAAAATCCCTCTTCTTTCCTCCCAGACTTTCCCAGCCTTGGACCTTCCAACCTCGAACTTCCCCGTATCCCATGAAACTTAGGACAAACGCTCCCTATCATGTGGGCCCCTGATATCTGCCCTACCTGCATGCCCTTGACTCCTGCTTTGCAGAAGTATTTCTTCACTTCCACATCAATCTGCACATCACCTACATAGCTAGGGGTTGGTAAGGAAGAGAACCAAGAGGGTTAGTCCTTGGCTGAAGTTGAGGGGAGAGGGAGTGAGGTAGCCTAGACTGACCAGGACACTTTGAGGGGGAAGCAATAGGAGTGGTGAGTGGTATTACCTGATGTTCAAGTCCAGCAGGATCTGCTCTTTTCTCTGACCACGGTGAACCTTGACTCCGATGATGCGCAATGGCTGTGGAGAGAGAAATTCCTGAGAGGGGGAGGGGAGGGGAAGGGAGAAGTACCTCTTCGGTCCACTCTGGGCCACTCACGCTCCCTATCCCACCTCCTCCCTTTCCCTTCTCCACATATACCTTTTCACCCAGTTCCACTCGTGTAAATGTAAATGTTTGCAGATGAGGGTTAGATCCCCGAACAGCCGGGGCCACAGTTTCAGCCAGAAGCTTCTCCATGTACTGGCCCAGGAAGGGCCAGACCTGGGCCACAATCTGGCAGGAAAGAGAGATGGTCAGAGGAGAGCCCAGCCTTCCTCTCAAGGCAAGTTCCTCCAGGGTCCTCCCCATGGAGCGCACTGTGGGGGATGACGCTGGGTCTGGCAAGAAGAAACAAATCCCCATCCTCCCCTCATGAAGACTAAAAATCAAATCAATCCTCACCTTATTGAGCCATTCAGCCTTTTCCACGTCTGGGAAGCTGACCTGGTGGTGGGGAAGGCAGAAACAGTGACATGCACACCCTCGCCTCTGGTTTCCTACTAAGATGCTAGTGGGATGCCGCAGAGGGAGGGAGTAAAGTGTGATGCATTCCTCACATTCTGGGTGGGCGAGGGGCTGGGATGCCCAGGGGTTCATTCCTCATAGAGTTTGGGGGCTGTCGTCTCTCTAATAGGGGGAGCTGACAGGGTAGAGCCCAAACTGTTGCTTTGTGGATAGCTCAGGGACGTGAAAAATGACAGCTGCTAAGGCAGAGAGGAGGGGGAGGAGGAGAAGGGCACATTCTTTCTGGAGGGGGAGGTCCAGTCAAATCAGAGGGAATCCTGGGATTTAAAAAGTCCTGGTTCAAGGCCGGGCACAGTGGCTCACGTCTGTAATCCCAGCACTTTGGGAGGCCGAGGCGGGTGGATCATGACGTCAGAAGTTTGAGACCTGCCTGGCCAACATAGTGAAACTCCATCTATACTAAAAATACAAAAATTAGTCGGGCATGGTGGCATGCCTATAGTCCCAGCTACTCGGGGGGCTGAGGCAGGAGAATCACTTGAACACGGGAGGTGGAGGTTGTGGTGAACTGAGATGGTGCCACTGCACTCCAGCCTGGGCAACAGAGCAAGAGTATAACTCAAAAAAAAAAGTCCTGGTTCAGGCCTGGCGCGGTGGCTCACACCGAAGGCGAGGCGGGCGGATCACCTGAGGTCAGGAGTACCATCCTGGCCAACATGGTGAAACCCTGTCTCTACTAAAAATATAAAAATTAGCCGGGCGTGGTGGCACGCCCCTGTGGTCCCAGCTACTCAGGAGGCTGAGGCGGAAGAATCGCTTGAACCCAGGAGGCGGAGTCTGCAGTGAGCCGAGATTGCACCACTGCACTCCAGCCTGGTGACAGAGCAAGACTCCGTCTCAACAAACAAACAAACAAAACAAAATTAGCCGTGGTGGTGCATGCCTGTAATCCCAGCTACTCCTGTGCCTGAGGCAGGAGAATCGCTTGAACCCAGGAGGCAGAGGTTGTGCTGAGCCGAGATGATGCCATTGCACTGTGGCCTGGGCAAAGAATGAAACTCCGTCTCTAAAAAAAAAAAAAAAAAAAGTCCTGGTTCAGCATTCCTAATTCCCCTCAGACTGGGCTTCTAGAGCACGAAGGTGAGGAGCGAGGCAAGTCCTCGAGTCAGGGAGGGGCCAGAAGATCTAATTAGGCCTGTCTTTGTGAGGTTTTTGGTGTTTTTTTTTTTTTCTTCTTCTTTTCCTCTCTCTGTGTGACTCCTTTTAAGGGAAAGGACACCTGAGCTTTGTATTGGGGGTGGGAAGATTGGTTTCCATCATGAGGAGGCGGCAGACAATTGCTGCCTGGGCTACAGGTCCCCTAGGGCCATTTCTCCCCCTTTCTCCTCCCGTTTCCAGTCCAGGGCCTGGGAAGCTTGGCTGTGTCTGCCTAGCGTCAGTTTTGATTTCTCTCTGCTGCCGTTCTTCCCCTAGACTGGCACCTCTGCTAGGAGGGGCCGAGTAACGGGCTTTGCCTCTGAAAGGCTCGAGAACAGGCATCCGCCTCAGCACAGAAGACGCGGCCGCCGCAGAAACAAGGGTCTCGGCCCCAAAGGAACAAACGCAGCCCACAGTCCGGAAAAGGGTGTGGCCGGCCGGGTTGTGGGGGGAGTGTGGGCCGCGGGCACTGCAGCAGCCGCACCACCTCCTCCCACACCCCGCCCTGCGTCCAGCAGCCGCCTCTGCCGCGCTGCAGCCTGGCTGCTGGAAGCCTGAAGGCGGCTGCCCGACGGTTGTCCAAGGGCCGGCGCTGGGTCCCAGCGGGTACCCGGGGATAAAAGCAAGAAAAGGGAGAACCGTATGGCCTTAAGTAGGTAAAAAGTCCCGAGGAGGATGCGAGAGGCGAAGGAAACCCTCGAGAAGTAACGGGACCAGGATGTCCGGGAGCAGCAAAGGCGCGAGTGGCACCAAAAGCAAGAGGGGCGTTCAAGATGGCTTGGCTTGGAGGGAAAGCTTCGGCTGAGACGGGGTTCCCAGCTGTCGTTACTGCTGTTGCCCAAGAGTGGAGGAAGAAGTCCTGATTCTGTGGAAGGATCCAGTCTGGGCGTGCGAAAGGGTGGGTGGGGAAAGTGAGCAGTCGGTCCTAAGGTCCTAAGAGTGGCGCGTCCAGTAGGCAGGCGACTAGTGGGGAGAGAGGGGAAAGTGTGGGGCCCATTGTCCCAAGGCGGGGAGCTGACTCTAGGCATAAGGAGGGAAAGCCCCAGACGGAAAGGGTGGAAGGGGGCTAGGCTGCACCGAGGACCGAGGGTGGTCGCTCACCCAGGCAGGTAGCTCTCGATGACTCATATAAAGAGTTTTCGCCGTGAGCCGCTCCTCGTCGTCCAGTAGCTGCCTCGCTGCTCGAAGGCTCCGTTCTTTCTCGTCGCGGACCCGGCGCCAGCCCAGGTAGAGGGCGAGGCCGAAGAGCACGAAACCCACGCTGAGTCCCACCGCCCCGGCCAGGTACACCGGTATCAGCACCAGCAGCCGCCTTCCGAATGAAGTCAGCACCGCCAGGGCCTCACCCGCCGCGCCAGGGCCAGCAGGTTGGCCCCCGGAACCTGGGTCTGGCTTTGCGTGAGCAGCTGAGGGCTGGTCAGTGGGGTCGGAGGGAGCAGAGGGCTGGTCCATGGGGCTGGGGCTGGGGCCCTCTCCTGGAGACCGCTCCATTGTGTTACCTCCGGGAGGATCCGCCCGACCCGGGGACCGGCTGGAGGTATCCTAGTCTTGCGACCAGCTCCCCCCGGCAAAACGTGATCCCCAAGAAGGAGGAGGGGACTTCAAGCCACGCCCCTCCTTTCTGGCGATTTGGGTTGGTCTGCGCTGCACAGACCAAGGTGGAGTTAAAAGGTTGAAACTCCTCCTCTCTTCCGCGGGGAAGGGAGAGGGTTTCTGATAGGTAGGGCCTCCCTGATAGGGCCCGAAGGCCAAGATGGGAGGTCTGGGATGGCGGGAAAAGGAAGAAAGGGGCTCAGAAGCGGCATTCGATTGGTAATAAAGAGGAGGAGGCGTGGTACACCAGTTCAGGAGAGGCGGGACCAAGAGCTCCCCCACGTGGGATTGGAGTGCCTGTGGTATGACGTCATGCAGAGCCGCTCCGCCAATTTCTGGGTTTTGGAGAAAGCTCAAGTTGTGAGGTTGAGGGATTGTGGAGCGTCAGAATTTCCCTCGGCTCATTCGGACAGTTCGGCAGGATTTGGTCTGGGATGTGCATAGGTTCTTTTTCCGACTTTCTCTAGTTTTCATACTCTAAGCCCATTCCTTATCCTTCAACTTTTCCCTGCCTGCTCTTACGAAAGGAAGGACACGATCGTATTTGGAATGAAAGTGTTTGAAGACTGACCCTGTCTATCCCGTCCCCGTCCCCTACCTTGTTTGTGTGATGTAACGAATGACCCTGGAGAAAACTGGAGAGTCAGAGAAGTACAGAGTTGAGATAATCCAGTCTTCATGGAAAGAGGCGGGGGGAAAAGCAGAGGAGTGAATAGAAAGTGAGGCTTTATTTCTTTTTGGAAATTTCCAAGAGTTGGTAAGTCATCTCTATCATCGAGGATGGAGTAAGACTAGTTAGCTCCAAAAGGGAGGGGGGCAGTGGAAATTATTACATTTTCCAATAATTTCCTGACCCTGAGGAACTTCTAGGACACTAAAATGAGGAATCAACAGTAAGGGAAAGACAATTCCCTTTCTCATTTGCCTGAGTTAGAAGAAAAGTTTGCCATATAGTCAGGTGCAGAACTAACGTAGTTCCACAGTGTACTGTGTAAGTTTAGGAAGGAAAAAGTGCAGAGTACACTCATGACTACTGTCACTAGTTAACTGGCCTTAAAGGTGGAATGTTGTCCTGGGATCTAGGTATGAGGGTAATTGGAAGTTTAAGTATTGGTCATAAGACGATTACCTTTACTGCAGTATATGTGGGGCATATTATGGAAATCTGTCAGATGCAGCAGCAGAACTGGGGTTGATCATTGGGGAGAAACTAGCCATTTGTTAGAGGAAGTATCTTACAGGATGAGGCCTGCAGCTGATCAATTTTTTCTGGTTCAGCAGAGCATAGATTTCATCAGGCTATATTTACCAAAGCTCCCTAAAACCTGTCTCTGCTGCTGGGCACAGTGGCTCACGCCTGTAATCCCAGCACTTTGGGAGGCTGAGGTGGGCGTATCATGAGGTCAGGAGTTTGAGACCAGCCTAACATGGTGAAACCCCGTTTCTACTAAAAATACAAACAAGGCGTGGTGGCATGCGCCTGTAATCCCAGCTACTCGGGAGGCTGAGGCAGGAGAATCGCTTGACCCTGGCAGGCGAGGTTGCAGTGAGTCGAGATTGCGCCACTGCACTCCAGCTTGGGTGACAGAGTGAGACTCCATCTCAAAAACAAACAAAAACCTGTTCTAGCCCGAGCTCAGTGGCTTGCACCTGTAATCCCAGCACTTTGGGAGGCTGAGGCAGGTGGATCATGAGATTAAGAGATCGAGACCATCCTGGCCAACATGGTGAAACCCCGTCTCTACTAAAAATACAAAAATTAGCTGGGCGTGGTGGCGTGCCCCTGTAGTCCCAGCTACTCAGGAGGCTGAGGCAGGAGAATTGCTTGAACCCAGGAGGTGGAGGTTGCAGTGAGCCAAGATTGCGCCACTGCACTCCAGCCTGGCGCCTGGCGACAAAGCAAGATTGTCTCAAAAAAAAAAAAGGTCCTGTCCCTGCCCAGCCTCCATCCCTTAAATTTTTTCACTTCCTTTTCTCTACTTCCCTAGGGCTAGCAGCATCTCAACTCCTTCATTCAGTTTGCAGAACTATTTAAGAAACAATATTCTGTCTCCTATATCCTCCATATTCCCAGAGGTGAGCAGGTAGAAAAGGGAAACAAGGAACTTGGAAGAATTATGAGTGATCTGCTCACCAACAGATGAAGCACAACTATAGCAGGAACATGGATGAACCTCCTTAGAGGGAAACCTCTCTATAAACTGAAATTTGCCAAGCACTGGAGCAGGGGAGGAGGTTCCTAAGGATGGGAGAATGGAGAGGATGACCTATGGAGGTTCCTTTCCAAACTTCTCTCTTCCTCACCTCATCCAGATCATCAGAAATTATATGGGGGATAAAACTTCATCCTCAGGAAGGTTTTGTCCCAGCTGGGGCCCAGGAGCCACAGGATCAGCAGCTGCAATGCAGTTACCAACACAGGTAAACAGGGTGGGTCCCCACTGACAATCCTGCTGCCCAGGTGCCACCTGGTGGTGATAAGCAGAAGTGGACAATAGGAAGGGATGGCCATTTGTAGAGGAAATGTTTGGCCATCTGTTAGAGGATGAGGCCTATAGGAGAAGAGAGAATACTTAAACTTCCTGGACTTGCAATCTGCATTTATATGTAAACTACAATCACCTTCCAGAGGCAGAGGATCAGATATGGTACTCTGATCTCAGCTCACAAAGATGGGAAGGGCAACAGGATTTGAGGAAATTCCTCTGTATTCTTTAGTCCTCAAAAGTTACTGCCAAACCAGGCATGGTGGCTCATTCCTGTAATGCCAGGCATGATTTGAAGCAGGCAGGTCACCTGAGGTCAGGAGTTCAAGACCAGCCTGGCCAACATGGCAAAACCCCATCTCTACTAAAAATACAAAAATTAGCTGGGTGTGGTGGCGGGCCTGTAATTCCAACTACTCTACTTAGGAGGCTGAAGCAGGAGAATCACTTGAACCCAAGAAGCAGAGATTGCAGTGAGCTGAGATCATGCCACTACACTCTAGCCTGGGCAACTCCGCCTCAAAAAAAAAAAAAAAAGTTACTGCCAAGTAATGATCCCTTTGTTGGATGGCTATATCATTAGAACTTTCTTATATCAGTCTGGAGTCAGACTGTCTGAATAGATTGATTCCTGGCCCCATTCCTTACTTGCAGAACACTGGGCAGGTTAGCCTGCTTTCTCCTCTGTAAAATGGGTACAATAATAGTACTCATTGTGTCAATGAGATGTTGCATGTCGAGTGCCTAGCACAGAGCCTTGGCTTATATTAAGCAATCAACAAATGTTAAGCCATTATTCTAGAACTCCCTTTTTATTTCCTGTGTAGCAAACAGGATCTTCCTCCATTGGGCAGCCCTTCAATATCTGAAGACTTCTATTTGAAGTTTTATTTTGCCAGCCTTTTCTTGTTTCCGGCAAACCCCATTGGTTTGTCAATGGCCCTCTTTAAAAATTACATTTAGAACATGCTACTAAATAGTTACACTTGGGCAGAACATAGAACTGCTGTATTTATAATCCATGACCAAGGTTCTACTACCCTTGTGGAGCTCCTAGAAAGATGCCTAGAACATAGCAGGCTCTTAATACTTATAAATTGACATATTGAGGGCTAAGATTTTAATTTGTTGTAGCCAACTGGAAGTCCCAAGTTATTCTCATGTGAATTATTGCTAATATAGATCTCTAACATTGTTCTTCAGACAAGCTCAAGACCTAAGCAATTTTTTAGTGGAAGAGTGCTCCAGTGTTTTAGTCAATCCAAGTCACAGACACTTTGAATATAATTTAGCTCTTCCTGTGTTACTGTTGATAAATGGGCTTTTTATATGTTTACCCAAGTTGGGTTTTTTTCTTTTTATAATAAAACATAACCCTTGGGCACATCACTAGAGAACAGAGATTTCTCTAACATAAATGCACTAACCAACACTAAGTGTTCAGTTTGATTCCACCAAACGCTACTATTCTTTTTCTTATTTTTTAACCAGAGCCATTTGAATGGAAAAAATGCTACTATTAACTGACCCATAATTTTCTTCTTATCTGTGATGACTTAGCAGGTGAGAGAGACGAAAGCAGCTCCTGTAATCTGGGAACTGGCCTGACACAGCCAGGCTTCAGAGCTATTAGGGCTGACCTGGTGCTCACAGGTAGCCAATGTGTTCTCTTAGATACAAACAATCTCACAAAACACCAGCATCAGACAAGGTCACTCAGTGACTGTGATGAAGTGAGACAAAAAACAAAATCACTTCACAATTTTGTTTAAGCACAAAACAAGGTCTGTGTGCAAACCACAAAACAGCAAACATCCCCTTTCCCAGCTAGTAAGTGACTTCATCATCAATTGCAGCTTAGGTTCACTTGTCTGCCCTTCTAGACAAGCTACCCAATCATAGTATTATCCTTGTTTCCCTTAACAGCACCCAATCCAAAGAACACCCACTTTCTTGAATCTTCCCCAAAATCAATTAACCAAAGTCTAAGTCCTCTAAGTCCTTCCTAATACCCTCTTGCTGAGACATACCACAAATTCCCAATGGTGTGCCCTCTCCCTCACTGCAATGAACATTAAACCCAACTTGTTCAATTACCAGGTGTATTCTTGGCGGTCTTTAGCTGGAAAACATATAAGACATACAGTGTCTAAAGTTTCCCAATCTACCTCTTTGGAGATAACTTGGCAAGGAGGAAATAAAGTCAGTCATGATTTGACTGAGAATTCATGTTGGTATCTACGGTTACATTCTTCTTTAAATGCTTGTAAGCCATCTCTTTTAATTGTCTAGAATTGCCGTGTGCAGTGGTTCACACCTGTAATCCCAGCACTTTGGGAGCCCGACGTGGGCAGATCACGATGTCAGGAGTTTGACACCAGCCTGGCCAACACAGTGAAACCCCATCACTACTAAAAATATAGAAAATTAGGGCATGATGGCAGGCACCTGTAATCCCAGATACTCAAGAGGCTGAAGCAGGAGAATCGCTTGAACCCAGGAGGCAGAGATTGCAGCAAGCCAAGATTCGCGCCACTGCACACCAGCCTGGGCAACAGTGCAAGACTCCGTATCAAAAAAAAAAAAAAAAAAAAAAAAAAAGTCTAGAGTTATGCCAGATGTGCACTTAAAAATCTGTTAAGAAAAAAAATTGTGCCCAAAACATTACACTTATGAATGTGTTGTTTCTAAAACCCACGTTTTCCCACTTTTAGTCGTTAGGCTTTTTTTTTAATGACTAGCCTTGACCTAGCCCACCATCTCCAATCCCACGTGTGACCTGAGTGATCAACCAGACAAGAGAGCAAGAGGTAGCAGGAGATACGATGAGGGGGAACACAATCCAGGATCACCCTCTACCCACAAATCTACTGTCCCATTAGACTAGACACCTGAGTTGTTTTCCCTACATCAGCCTTATGGCTGAGAAGGAACTGAGGTTTGGCTATTGGGGCCCTTGGCCTTACTGACTTAAGTAGATTTAAAACATCTGGTCCTATGTGGAGACAGAGGAAAGGGATAAACCCTGAGGCTTGTGTCCTTAGAAAGACTCCCTTTTCCCAGACCTCCCAAGCCTTGAAGGCTGAAGGAACTGGCCACTGAGGAAGGGCTGGGGTAGGAGGGACATTAACTGCCATCAGCTCAGAGGCAACTTCCACCTGTCCTGCTCTGTTTGAATAAGGATCTTTCAACTATGTAACATCCCATCCCCATTTTTCAGCACATACACCCTCCTTACTGCCTGCCCCGCTAAATGACCCCAGGAGCCCTGGTTACTAAGGCAACCTGGGAATAGCACATACAGAGACCAGAAACAGATGGGACTATTTTTAAACTAGACTAGGTGGCTCCAAAGCTTTTACCCCACAAGGTGCCTTCCTCAAAGCCCCATTTGGTCTTGTTCTAGGTCCCTAACCTTCTTCATTGGCCTCTATCCATCTTACCCAAGCTACGTGAGGCTGGGTTCTTTATCCCATTTTGGCATGAGATCTATTTACTGCTCCCATCTTCCACACAGAATATCTAAGCAAGTTTTCACTGCCTCCATTTGTTAAAAATAATTGTTCTTTTATTTCTTTGGAAAGTAGTGGGCCCTGCCCTACGGATTTTCAGGCCAAGCTAGGGTAATGAATGCTCCCCTAGTCTTTGGCTGGAGCACTATGGTCCCAGCATTCCCAGGGCCCAGAAGCAATTCCTGTATTGTCCAACCCAACCAACTAGGACTCAAATTATCTAAAGGCTCCTATCAGGCCTTCTCTCCTGACCACCCACTTCCCAATCTTTCCCTCTGGGCAGGGTATTTTTTTTTCTTCCAAAACCAGTGCTGGAACCTGTGCTGTGTAGAAGAGAGGACAAGACGAGGGATGTTCCCAAATTCCCATAAGAGGACACAGGCCCTCAGTCATTCCTTCCTCTCTGCTGGCTTCAGTCTGCACTCCTCTGCAAGCCCCCACTGTGAGGCTTGAAGATGGGCAAGAGGACCCTCATAAAAGGGAGGTGAGAGAAAACACACCAACCCAACCCCTCCTCAGGACATACTCCTTGTAGTCTCTTGTCCTAGTTCTCAAGGGAGCCCTTTGGACAGGGCTTCGGAGGGCTAGGCAAGTGGGCAAGGGCCCCTTGACCCCAGCCACGGGAGGCTATACCAGGGGAGTGTCCATTAGCCCCATCAGTGTGGCATGGCTGTGATGCGCATGCTCTGGGAAGCGATAGGGTAAGTCACCATGGGAGTGGTGGTGTGGCTCATTGTGATTCCTGCCAAGGGTTGGGCCATTGATACAGCCACAGGGGCCACAGGAGCCACAGATACAGCCACAGGAGCCATGGAGACAGGTGGGGGTGCCATTCCCTGGGCAATTGTTTGAGCCAGGGCAGCTGACAGTGGCGTGATCTCTGGGTTCAAGTGTGGGGGTGGGGGTGGTGGAGCAGCAGGAGGTGCAGCGTTAGTTGGGGGAGCAGCCGGAGCTCCAGCAGGGGCCACCAGTTCTTGCTGGGACACTGGACGAGGCTGTAGAGCCTGGCTGCTGAGAGTTGTGTGAGTCTGGGCAATGCCATGGTTAAAAGTGGCGACAGTGCCCACAGTGGGGGCCAGAGTCTGCTCAGTCGCTGGTGCGGTAGAGCTCAGGGTTATGACCTTAGCCTGATTGCGGAACTGAGCATTTTGTTCCAGTAATACCTCATTGGTGGCCAGCAGGTTACTGACCTGCTTCTTTAGTTCCTCTACCCGCTTCCTGAGCATGGCATTCTCCTCCTCTAGCAGTCTGCACTCTACCCCTCGAGGTGGAGCCAAGCTATATTCATATGACTCAAAATGAGGACCATCAGGGGGGCAGCATCCACCTCGCCGGCGTTTTGGGCCTGGCTCATGGTCCTCAAAGCCCCTGTCAGGAAGGTCATAGATATCATAGAGATCATGACGTCGTCCTGGGGGGACTGAGCCTGTTGAGCCCCCACCAGTGCCTCCGCCACCCCGAGCATCAAACTCAAAATCCCGTTGCAGGTGACGGAACTTGCACTTAGCTCCTCTCTGACAGTCTCCCTTGAGAAAGTCACGGCAGATAGGGACCTCCTCCTTGCCATTTGGTAAGTCAGCCGGTGAAAGGCCAAGGCCAGCTGCTACTTTCTGCCTCAGCCGTGGGGGAAGCTCTCCTGTCTTCTTGTAGCCGTCCTCATCCTCCTTGGAGCCATGGATAAAACGGCAGTTTGGGCGGCTACACTCCTTGTTCTGGAAGTCATGGCAGAAGATGAACTCGTTTTTGCTCACCCCCAAGTTGGACACCTCGCTCATGTCTGGGTGGCGATATCGGCAACGCTTGCCTCGCTTGCACACATTCCTCAAGAAGTCTCGACAGATGGCATCTGAGCTGGTCGCACCACTGCCTGCTCCTGCCCCACTGGCCTCCTCACTGCCACCACCTCCAGGGCCTCCACCGCTGCTCCCGGTGCCGTTGGCATAGCTGTCCCGATCAGGCATCCTGGTCCCGCCCAACTCAGGGTTTTCTTTATCTTGCCACTCTTGGTGACCACTAAAAAAGAGGAAAATGCTATCAACAAGAGTCCTCCAGGGAGACCCCACTCTTCCTGACTATAGAGCAGGCAGCCCAGAGGGGCAATGGCTTCAGAGATGGAGAATCTAAGGGATAAGAATTCTGGCTGAAATGTCTGACTCATCAAAAGTCCCGCCCAGGCTTTTGTGCACCTGGTCTGGGTCAGAATGATTCACACTTGCCTGGCTAACGGAGGAGGGAAGGAGTTGGGATAAAGCCACCTCATTTCACTAATGATGATAGGCCAAAGAGAGAGCAGAGAAAAAATAGTATTGGATTTTATCTTTCCCTCTGAGCTGACCTTATTAAAGTTGTAGAAGTGAAATTAAAACTGTGGTTGGTATCTCAATAGTCTGGGAACTGGGAATGGTGCCCAAGATGGGCTGCTGAACTACTAGGGCTGTAGAAGATGGGACACTGGTAACAAAACTTCCTCAACCCCTTTTCCTTTTCCTCAGGTAAGGGCTCTGTACCTATCAAATCTCTAGAAGCCACAAAATCCTGAGTGAAGAGACTGGTGTCACCAGCTTGAGGGAAGTCTCAGAACCTGTCATATTTTAATATTCCCTCCCAGCCATCATCACTATCAACCCCAGAGAGGTCAACCCCCTCCATTTCAGAGTGGGAGTTCTAAGTTAGAATCTCCACTTCTAGACTTCCTAGGACAAACCACTTGTGATAAGGTCAAGGTGGGAAGGAGTTAATTTCAAAGGAACAAGTGACCTTTCCCCATGCCCCACCCCCTTCCTACTCCCCTATGTGAAGATCCCACTGACATCCAACACACCATTCCTCACCCCATAAAGATCCTCTTTATTTATAGACTCTATAAAAGCTTTTTAAGTCTCCTATTTCCCAAGAGAGCTTTGGAATGTCAGTCCACTGCCCTGATTCTAGCCCTCCCCGCTCTCCACCCCTAGTAAGACCTGGAGTCCCTGCTACCACGTGTCTGACCTCCCAAGCCTTTCCTATATGGTGTTCAGGCTCCCCCTGCTGCTGAAATAGGAAAACTTCAAATTGTTCCCTTTGATCATAAGGGAATCTTTCCTGATTACTTTGGCCCCCACCCCACTGCTGTGACTTTGCCTTCAGCTCCCCCTAAAATGAATTAACCAAACCAGAGGCAGAGTTACATGAGAATCTATAAAAGGGTCCTCTTCCTCTAAAGGCAGGTAGTCCCAGAATAATAGAAGCAATCAAGGAAAGAAGCGATAAAAGAAGATACAAACTTTTAGTAAAGGGGAATGACCAGGTGAAGTACAAATGGCATCTCTCCAAGCCTGGCTCACGTTGCAAGTCGCACCAGCAGCAGATAATTAGATATGATGCTCCTTCCCACCCAACTGTCCCAGAATCGATACCTGAGGTAGCTCAGGTGAAGTCCGGGGCTCCTGTGGGTCTCCACCTCCACATCACTGCTGGGTTCTGGGCAGGAAAAAAACAAGACACTTGGGTGGGAGAAGGAGTAAGAGTGGAGATGGTTGTCTTCCACTCTATAGGGTGGTTGTCACAAGAAGGAAATCTGACAAAACGGCAAAGCTTTGGAAACGTTAGGATTTCCTTAGGGTACAAACTGAACTTCTCCACTTGTCTAAGGGAGAAGTGGCCAGTAAGCAGAGTAAAAGATAAAATTAATTCGGACGGGCTGGGAGGAGGGGTTGGAATACCAGCCCCGAGTGAACAAAGGGTGTGGGGCGCCCTGCCTCAAGATGAAAGAGGATGTGAGGGTCAGAGCCTGGCCAAAGGTTGGAGTTAGTAATGCCAAGTGAGTAACCTTAAAAGGGCAGCGCCTGACAGTGCAGTGGAATGGCCCATTAGACTTGGGGGCAGTGATTGTGACGCTTCCCAACACCCTAGAGTTTGCGAAAAAAGTCCTAGGAGTTTTCCCGCAGCAAGTCTTCTAGCTTGGCAGTTTCCGTGCAGTGCCGCCGGCGCTCAGCCGTGGACTACGTGAATGGGACACTAAGGGCGCGCGAAGTGAAGCGGAGAGATGGGGCTCCAGGTGTCATCAAGCTGAGGGGATGGGCAGGGCTGTGACGTCACGAAGCTGGCGTTTGCTCGCGATGCTGGGGTCAGTCAGAAAAGGGGCACTGCCCTGGGGTGTGAGGACGAGCCAGCTCGATTCTGGGGGGCCTTGTGTGGCCCGGCCGAGCCCAGCAACGGGGCTGGCTCGACTCCTCCCCTCCGGGCGCGGCCTCCACCTAAGTCTCCCGCCTCCCTCACCTGCCGCCGCCGCCGTAGTTGCTGCTGCCGCCTGCCGGTCCTCTAGCTTCGACAAAGAGCCGCCCACCCGAAAGCTCTTCCGCTTCCTGCGGAAGAAGTGACGCTCTAGCCAGCAGACCCGGAACCATACTCTATGGTGTACGAAGCCGACGGGCCACATGTCGCAGGAAGTTCCCAGCACGCTTTGCGTATCACCATGGCAACCCAACCCAAAAGCAGGATATCAAATCTAGAAAGCGGCAGGCTGTATGGCAGACCTACTGGAAAGTACGGGCGGTACCACCAACAGCACCTAATAACCCACGCAACCTAAAACCTGCCTCCAGGGTTATACCATTCCCTATCCAGCTCCAGCCAGGTGCGAACCACACCACATAACCCGGGCTGTTCCTTTATATCTTCCATGGCACAGTTAGTGACAGGGCAGACTGTACTGATAGAGAACCCCCACCCGATGGAACCATAGAAAACACGTAATAGACGAGACGATTTAATTCTTCAGCTAAGACAGCGGAAGAGGTGATTTATTGTATGGTTGTTACACTCGGCCACAAGTAAACACAGAAATAGTCCAGAATGTCACAGGCCCAGGGCAAAGGACCAACATGGGCAGTTTTGGTTATGAGCAAGGTGGGTCTCAGAGGTGATCGGCGATCAGATGGTGATGAAGTTCTAGATCCATCGAGACAAGCTCTAGACAGTAGCATGCAGTCTCACAACTTGTACCAGCAGCCCCAGCGTCTGGCATTCCATGTTTCTGCTCCTGTGGCCTCCACGGTGCAACAAGCTAGCG